>JBBPBQ010000004.1:47494947-47542937 GCA_037974755.1 Cicer yamashitae
AAATCACAAAAACAGATTCAATCAAACCCATATACATCAGCAGCAAAAAAAAAAAATGCAAGGAGTGTGATTTTCATATAAAGCTATCAAATTTACAATTATGCAATAAAACCATAAAAAAAAAAAATCACACATTTAAATTCTCAAAAACTACGACAAAATAATCAAATCTTCGAAGAAGCATGGCAAGTTCGAAGCTTTTGTAAGGAAGTAATAATGGGTAAGAATGAAAAAGTAAAAGATACAAACTTTAATGAAGAAAATTGGATTTCGATAATAACAAAGAATGTGGGTCATCGTCAAAGAGGGTATTCAAACGTACCCAGAAAAAATTTGATACCAAAAACAATACATGAAGTTAGTTAACAAGACCCAATTGAACAATAAGAAGCAAAAAGGGAATTACAATTGCAATAACCTGAATTGGAGGAAGAGTGTGTGTTTTGGTAGTTCCTCACAAGATGGGGTTTAAAAATTTGGAGAGAAAAATAAATATTTAAGATGAGAAGTATAAATTAATGTGAGGTGTTGTTAGTATACTAGATGAGGCCAAAGCATATGTATGCATTAATGGGATATAGTTAGGGTAGGACAACTAACCATTTAGGCTGGCCATTTATATTAACTATATCATTCAAATTTCAACACAAAAATAAATTCAACACATCATATGTTTACTATTGATAAAAAAAAAAAATGCCCATATTTGTTTAACTAGCTAAAGAAAATATTAAAACCAATTCATATTACATGGTGTATTAAGAATGAAAAAGCAAAAGTTTTGATACGAGCATTAAAATATAGTCACCACAAAGGGACTCAAACACCACAAAAGCTACGCCTCTTGAAACAAAAGTTATAATTCAGTCCAAAAGATTTAAATTGAAATAATTGAAATCGTAAGTGAAATTACCTTTGATTTAACAAACTCATAAAAAAAGTTGCACATAATTGAATTATACAATTTTTATATAGACCAAATACAAACTATATAAATAGTTGAACGGACCTTTCTGTGACGCGTACTTAACATTCAGAAATTATGAACATGCGACTCTACATCATTAGATAAAGCACATCAGACTCTCAACTATTGTCAAATTGTCATTCATATAGATTCAATGCTTGGACTCGAAAGAAACAAATGTTGAGTTGATTCTTCTTCTTCACAATGTGTGACACACATTATTATGACCACCATGAACCACGCCTCGAGAGATTAAATTATCCTTTGTTGGAAGGTTATTCAAGAAAAGTCTTCACATAAAATAGACACTCTTCGAATGAGTCGTCTTGTTCTACACCAAAGGATAGGAAGCAAATGCATTTGATAACAAGTTATATGATGCATCTTTAATTGTGTAAAGTTCATTCTGACCAAACTTGTAAAGTCGTCTATTTGAAATGTTTTCCTGTCAAATAATATTATCTAACGACAAAGTGCACTGTGTTATCGAATTTTCTCCCATTCAAACAAGTTATGTCTCCACTCCCAACTAAAACTCACACCCTTCACCCCTTTGCACCATATCCACCGCCTTAATATTTTGGATTTAATTTATATACATTGTCACTATAAAGAGTTTTTGTACTATAGATCAATCACAACTGTTTGATCATTAGAGTTGTTTAACTTTTTATCAAAATTACCTCTAAATTCATTCCCATAAATAGTAATGATGTACTAACAATGAAAAAATATTTACACCAATAATGTATGACAATTAAACTCTAATGTTTTTTTTCTTTACCGTAGATAAATAATAAAATCTCCTAAACTTGTCCATAACAAACATCCTTTAACCCACATATCCAACCAAAGTAATGTATGATTTTATGACAAAGGTAGCTTTTTCATTTTATATTATCTAATAAATTATTATCCAAAATTTTAAAAACTATGAATATTAATTTAAAATTTAAAACTAAATGAATTTTTAATAAATATAGTTTTTCTATTTACATATAATATATATTATATATTTATTTTTCTTATCTAACAAATAAAATAAAATAATTATTTTTTGAATAAATAAAATTATTTGATTACTTGTGATTTTAAAAAGTTTGAAATTGTTTATTTAGTAGTTATAGTCAATTTTTTAAATATAACATTATTTTATTATTTATTTTGTATTTTTTTAATTTATATAATATTTTAAACTATTGTAAGATAATTTTTTTAAAAAATAATATGTAATTATTTCACAATAATAATTTTATCATTTAAATATAATATATTTTATATTATATTACGATATTGTTTATATTAAATACATGACATAATATAATAAAATAATATTATCTTATTTTTATTATCACGTAGACGTGAAACATATAACGTGATAATATTTATTTTATTATAATCTCATTATATATTAATTCTACTTTATATGATGTCTCTGTGTTATCTGTGGATCAAACTAATACTAAATGCTATGAATATTGACATCCGATTGCATTACTTGCTTAATTTGCCTTGAAGTAGAAGTCGTTGGTTGATGAAATAGTAATGCATTTATTAGCTAACTATAACCTACTTTATGCTTAACTAGATTATGGTCCGTGCAACGCGAATTAATTAATTAATTTACTAAATTTTATAAGTAATATTTTATATATTATAAATATATTTATCTTACAATTTATTCTATTAATTTGAAATAATTGAATATAATCAAAAAAATTAAAATGAAAGAAAATCATGTTTACCGCAATCATGTTTAAAAACTAAATTAAATAAATATGACATTAAATAACTATCAAAGTACAAGGAGAAAACTAAATATGACATTAAATAATTATTTTTTAAAAATATGACATGAAAGAAAATCATGTTTACCATTATTTAATTTTAAAAAAATAATCTAAAGTGACATTAAAATAAAAAATAAAAAATATTCCATTTAAAACAAAATATAAAAAATTAATATATTTAATTTAAATTTTTAGATAGTATATATTAATTTTTTAAATAATTTTTTGATTTATATTTTTTTTACTATGTTTACAATATTATTACCGTATACACATTTGTGTCCCACAACCACCGACAAGTTTATTAGATCCATAAAATGTATAGGTGGACGTGGAGCCAAGTTAGTCACATATTTTGGCCAACATGTTACTTTATCAGTTTAATTATTGTCTATAAAAATAATCCAACGGTCGAGATTACTGAGTGTAAAAAAAACTTTACTTAAATGCTTACTTTATACATTCACAAAAAAGAAGATTCTACTTTATATTTTTATGTTTCATTCTCTACACTTCTTATTATAATCTAAACCAAGAGAAAATTGTTGTATCAAACAATTTAGTGTCTACAATGGCAGAAACTACAAAGAAGAAAGGACACATAGTGATGATACCATTCATGGCACATGGTCATCTAATTCCATTCCTAGCACTAGCAAGAAAAATCCAACAAACAACAAATACTATCTACACCATCACAATAGCTTCCACACCCCTCAACATTCAACACCTTAAATCAGCAATTTCCACAACTTTTTCTAACAATGATATCTCAATCCATCTTGCTGAACTACCTTTCAATTCTAGCCAACATGGTTTACCACCAAACATTGAAAACACAGAAAAACTTCCTCTTACTGATATCATCAAAATCTTTCATGCATCAACAAGCCTTGAAGCTCCACTTAGTTCCTTAATATCAAATATCACAGAACAAGAAGGTCACCCTCCACTTTGCATTATATCAGATGTTTTTCTTGGTTGGGTTACCAATGTTGCAAAGAGTTTAGGAACTAAGAACATAACATTCACAACTTGTGGTGCTTATGGAACTTTAGCTTATGTCTCTATTTGGTCTAATCTACCTCATAGAAAAACTGATTCTGATGAGTTTTGGGTTGAAGGGTTCCCTCAAAACTATAGATTCCACATCTCTCAGATGCATAGATATCTAAGACAAGCTGATGGAAGTGATAGTTGGTCAAAATTCTTCCCTCCACAGATAGCACTTTCTATGAAATCTGATGGTTGGATTTGCAACACTGTTGAAAAGATTGAAACTTTTGGGCTGCAACATTTGAGGAAGTATCTTGAACTTCCTGTTTGGAGTGTTGGACCACTTCTTCCTCCATCATCTGCATTAAAGGGTTTGAATTCGAAGTACCGGGCCGGAAAAGAATCCGGCATTGCCCTTGAAGAATGCATTGAATGGCTTGATTTGAAAGATGAAAAGTCTGTTCTTTACATTTCATTTGGATCACAGAACACAATAAGTGCATCACAAATGATGGCTTTGGCAGAAGGGTTGGAGGAGAGTGAGAAAACTTTTATTTGGGTCATTAGGCCACCTTTTGGTTTTGACATGAATGGAGAGTTCAAGGAAGAATGGTTGCCAAAAGGGTTTGAAGAGAGAATGAGGCTTAGGAAAAGAGGTTTGTTGGTTCATAAATGGGGACCACAATTGGAGATTCTTTCACACAAATCAACAGGAGCATTTCTGAGTCATTGTGGTTGGAATTCTGTTTTGGAGAGTCTTAGTCAAGGTGTGCCAATTATTGGATGGCCACTTGCAGCAGAGCAAGGATACAATGCAAAGATGTTGGTGGAAGAAATGGGAGTGAGTGTGGAGCTGACAAGAACTGTGGAAAGTGTGATTTCTAAGGAAGATGTGAAGAGGGTCATAGGAATAGTTATGGATCAAGAAGGGAAAGGAAAGGAGATGAAGGAGAAGGCAAATGAGATTGCAGTGCACATGAGAGAGGCAACGATAGAGAGAGGTGAAGAAAAGGGGTCTTCATTGAGAGCAATGGACGATTTTGTTAGAACCATTTTATAACTTATGGATCTATGAATTGTTGCATTTGAGGTTGAAAAATAAAGTTACTTTTTTTATAGGCAAATGTTAGTGGTTAGTAATTTGTTAAGGTAGGCAAATGTTAGTGGTTAGTAATTTGTGAGGGTGAATTTATTAGCATCAAAGATCAAACACTGAATCTCTTTCATGAAACTCATTCAGTGTCTCAACCTGTATCACTAGATTACCCCTTTGAGGACAAAATAAAGTTACTTAAGTAAAACATAACATAAACTCCTCAACAATCTATTAACATCAGATTTCTATAATGTTATGAAGGCAATGCAATGGTCCATTGGCGCACACAGAATAATTATCATTGGATTTTTTTTTTTTTTTGTAATATTAAAACATGGAGAATGACCCTCAGCAATAACTATACTTTCCTTTTTCTCTTCTCTATTTTTTGGAAATATTCTTGAACCTATTTCTACCTATTATAATTGGATGTTTGGAGAATGACCCTCTCCCTCTATATGGAAGCAGGGTAGAGGATTTTCTAAATGCTTCCCATAAAAAAAATATGTTGCCTACAATATGATACATGTACAAATATGCTAGACAAAAAATTTACAGACAATGAGGCTTTTGGCCAAAAGAAAAGCACTACATTCTCTAATTCATTTGTGTATCAAGTGACCACCACACTGCCATCAGAAAGATACATGCTCACATATTCACTTGGGTATCAAATAAAACTTTAATGCTTTAGTTTCTATGCTTTTTCGACACAGGTTCGGAGTGCGCATCGCCCTGCCAAATTTTTGCATATAAAAAGATATTAATATCCACAATGAAAGCAGTTTATTGAAATAAGAGATTTAGATTAAACTAAGTTGAATTGTAGTAACAATATAGATACAAGCTGATATAGCATTGTCAAATTACAACGTAAACTGTAACATAAAACTCTAGACTAGATTTTAACATGATTATTATGAGCTTCTAGATGGAAAACTAATTAGCTTTGTTGTAAGATAGTTGGATGGTTAACACCTTACTTTTAAAACACATTGATTTGTAATGGGACTATTGGTGACACACATATTTAGGTAACAGGAAAACTTACAGCACAAGAAAGTTGCTCGCGGATATAAGCCATTGATCGTAGCACAGCACCTAATGCATCCCGGGACACTTGAAATTTAACTTCAGACTCACCAGATGTCTGGGCATCCTCATGCTGAAACGGTTTAAACAATTTCAACAAACTTGGAGTTATTCAAAGTAAAGAAAGTCTTTTTCAGAAAGTGGCATTCCAGTACAATAACAATTAAAACAAGAAGAACCATTATCTCTCCCATAATAAACCATTATGTGAATTATTTATTCAGTCTTGGGATGCAAAGGAATGAAGCACAATATTTATTCCTTTTTGTGTTGCTTATATAAGTTGGGTTTGGTGAAAACCAATTGCAGGACATTGAAATCAAATCCAAATTTAACGTCTTGCCCTGATAACAAGTTATTTCCCTTAACAGCAAATCCATCTTATTCAACACATTATTAATAGCCAGTATACGTATACATTTATCTTAACAATCATTCTATACCACCAGCCTCTAAAAGACAATAGACTAGTCTAGTTTTGTTCCCTTCTCTGTGTTGTCAATCTAATTTAAAGTTATAATTCTCTTCCTCAGCACACACGGATTCTTTCAAATATAAATCAACATTTAAGTACTTCCCCTTTTGTTAAAGAGAAGTACATTGATCTAATGATTGGGGGGTCTGTTTCATTGCAGTACTAGAATAATAGAGCTACAAGGCATACAGACAGGACATAATAGAGAATGATAAGTCTAAAGAACAAAATAGCATACCTTGAGATTTATTACAGCAACCTTACTAGATGTTGTTGAAAGTTGTTCACTAACTTCAGCCATAGACTTCAAAACAGGTTCCACATTAACTCGCGAGAGATGAAACTTGACCTCATATTCTGCTGATGGATTCTTGCTATAATCTTGCAACTGAAATTGAAATATGTTAAATGACTTACAATTCTCAAGGATAGTTTGTTAAAATGTTGCGAAAGGATAAAAGCAAAGTACACTACCACTATTGAATGTTAAATAGTGTTTTATACCCAAAAAAGGGATATAGTCAATCAAGTGGCAGAAGTTTATCAAGCAAAGTACATGTATCTAAACCAATTTAAAATTAAATCAGGAATACTACTGCCATCTTTTCATTGTTGAGATTGTTGTGAGCATACCTTAAGATTAATAACAGCTACTCTATTCCCTGGCGTTGAGGTTTTGTTCTCCATTACCCACGTCATTGATTTCAGACATGGAAAAACCACCTACATAACAGCATCAAAGGACTAAGGACTGCCTTAATGCTACACATTCTATTCCAATCCCAAGAACATAGAAAAAAAAAGTAACAAATTAAGTTCTCCTTGACATACCGTGTTTTCAGGTGGACCATCGTCTTGCTGAAGAGGCACTGGGGGTGGACCATCATCTCGCTGACGAGACATTGCGGATGGACCATCAACACGCTTACGAGGCACTGAGCGTGGACCATCAACTCGCTTACGAGGCACTGGGGATGGACCATCAACTCGCTGTCGAGACACTGGGGCTGCAACATCAACTCGCTTATGAGGCGGTGGGGCTGTTTGTGGTAAATTCAGATCAGCAACTGGTTGAACAGGAGCACCGACATCATTAAGATTAAACCCTGTTGTTTCATCGTTAAGTGGCCATAACAGAGGAGTTGTATCTGATGTTGAAGTAGGGGTTTTCCTGTCAGTGCAAGTATTCCCGCTGACTTGTTGATTAGGTGGTGCAACTTTGGCAATACTTCTCTTCGTGACAGCAATTTTCTTTCCACCTTCTCTAAGAACACCCATTGCAGCATCATAAGTTTCCACAGCTACTGCCCCTTCCTCGGCGTATCTAATGGCTTCCCGGCATAGATTGGAATATCGTGATGTCAAAGACTCGTGTCCATGTGATTCACCAGCACAGTCATCCAACACAACACTGCTTTTTGCATCCCTTGTCCACCGTTTTAAGATGTAGTGGGATGGTATAGTAAAAACATTAGACACCATGAAAACAGTTAAAACATGCCTACAAAGAATTCCTGAATACTCAAACATCTGGCAACTACAGTTAGCTCTCAATTCGGACTGGTTTAATGTGACAGTATACAACTTTTGGTCATCCTCAAATTTTGCAACACTAAATATGCTATTTTCCCCATCCTCTTCGATTCTGTTGGCTGTGTAAGCAAAAGTTTCAACTAGCTCTTCTTGAAACTTCAAAAATATTTTCCGCGTATAAAGCTTAGCAACCTGATTCTCCATTGGTGAGGGTGTCTTTAGAACTGGTGCAGTACAAATTGTCTCAAAATCTAATTCTATTTCCTTTTCAAACCATCTCTCCAGAGCTAGTTCATACTGCCTAAAAAACATTGGTAATGTTGTATACTGGTTGACAAAACCGTCAAAAAAAGAACCATTGAATCCTTGATAAGGAGATATTACGGCGAAAAATGAATCACGAAAATATGCTGGAACCCATTGAGCACGAGTACTATACAAGGACTGAAGCCAATCATGCCCTCTGATTTGATATTTATCGATGATAGAATTCCAAGACAAATCAAACTCCTCAGTTGTCTCTGTCAGGTTAATACAATTATAAAGTTCACACTGAAAATTTGGATACATGCGGCATACATGGTCCAACTTTTTGTGGCCTTCTCGCAAGACATGCCGCTTATTTATACAGTGGCGTGCTTGAGGAAAAACCTGTGAAACTGCTGTTTGTATGGATCTGTTCTGATCAGTAGTAATAGAGATAGGGTGACGGTCGTTCATCGCTGCCAGAAATGTCTTACAGAGCCAACCAAAAGAAGCCTCAGAATCATCAAAAATGAGTCCACAGCCAAACAAAATCATCTGACCGTGATGATTTATCCCAGTGAATGGAGCAAATGGCACATTATATTGATTTGCTCTATATGCTGTTTCCAGGGTAACTGCATCACCAAAATGACTGTAAGCTGTCCTTGATCTTGCATCTGCCCAAAACACATTTGACATACGATTATCTTCATCAAGTTGTATTGCATAGAAGAAACCAGGGTTTTCAGCCTGCACTTTCTTAAAATATTCCAGCAGGTTCTCAGCATCCTTTCCTAATGTCCTCTTTTGATTAGGCTGCCTCACAGTATATGTCATCGCTGTAGCATTTTTAACCAGATGACTCGTTTTAGCAGCAGCAGCTGCAGGATAATTCCTATTTTTCTGACTATTCTCGGAGGAAACGTGATTCCCATCGATAGATATATACATGACACCACTGGGAACAAGCCCCACTCCTTTGTAAGTTTCAGGCATAGTTCTTCCAACACTAGAAAAATGCTTCTGTGGTCGAAGTTTATCCACCTTATCAGGAACCGCCATGGAATGGTTATGTTCCTTCACAAATTTTGCAACAACCCACTTATTTTGACCCTTTTGCTCTATTCTAATCATCGCCCCGCAACTTTCAGTCATCTTTCTTTTTAAACCTTCCCTGCTACACACGAATTCCCGAAACATATTTGTCCCATCAGCATTAAACTGACCGTGCAAGCCAGCTTTGGAGCTGAAACCCGAACGTCTGGCATACTCACTATAAAAAGTTTTTGCCGAATCTTCAGAATCAAATTCCATACCCAAATATGGCTCAAAAACCATATCCTCAACATGAGATCCCGAGTTTCCAGCATTACTAACTTCACCTTCACCAAGTTCAACATCCCCACCATTTTCCATACCTCGATGACCACTTCCTTCTCCCACGTTTATCACATGAACATCCATTACAAACAATTTATACTGCTAAATCATTGAGTTCCTATTACATCAAATAGAAAAGTTGCATGCATAATCAATGTTTCCTATGTACCACCATGTAAATCCAAAATCAAACAATACAACTGATGAAGATTATCACACTACCCAAAACTTCAACAAAAAACCATTCTTTGTTCCTCTCCACACGTGTTAAATCAATTTCACCTCGAATATTCCTAATAATAAATGTAGCAAAACAAATAAAAAAAACCACAAAAAATGATCTTCATAATAATAATAATAATTTCAAAATAAAATAAAATTTGAGCTTATGTGTAGTAACATAATATAATTATAATCATTCAATAAAAACAGTAATGATTACAGAATCGAGTGTACAAATTAAAATGGGAAATTGAAAACCCTAACTTACAGTAATGAAAACTAGGTGTGAGGTAAATTAATTTAGGAATCTTCTGATTGCAGTAAAGCACGCGATTGAACAATGCGGGAACAAAACAACGGTGTTCCGGAAGGAGTTAGGGTTTTGGGTCGTGTTGCAGTGTCGGAGGAGACCGCGAGAGAGAGAGTCCCAGCACAGCACAGCATAGGTTTTCGATATGAAACACTTTAACTACACCCACGTCTTGTCTACCGTTTGATTTGCATCCAACGGTTGGTGTTCGTTTATGCCCAACAACAATCAAAATCGGAGTTTGATTCAATTTGATTTTATTGAGGTAGGATCTATCAAGTGTAAACTGTACCCCACCTTTCATTTATTTTTGTTGTTAATAATTTTGATTTTTTATACAAAATTTTATCTTAATTAATTTACATTAGTTTACATTACATGTTCTCTGATTCAAATCTAGAATAAGATATTGAATTTTGACATTTAAATTAAAGTATAAAGACTAATTTAAGATTAAAAGTAAATAAACGTAAAATATTGTATAAAGAAAAATTAAAAGTCCAAAGTCATATTATATAGACTTTTGTATGAAAAAAATAGACTACAAAAGTCACACATCACACTATTGAATTATGTCGAATCAACAATTACTTTTTCTACAACATCTAAATAATAATTAACCCTAAAATTATATAATTTGAATTAAAAAAATTTATATTCTCTTTAGAACATTTTAAATTTCCATCATCTTTGCGAAGAACAACAAAAATTGATAATTTTTAATTCATGATTAATACACTTTTTAAACACTTCCATTATATAATTACCACTTTAAACGGTTTATCTCAATCAATCACTTGGTGTTATTAGAATTCTTATTCTTCTTTTTATGATAGTGAAATAGTAATAAACTATTTTACTGTATTTTATTTCGATAATATTTTTGGATAGGCACTCGTCCAATACTACCAATTTAAAATAGACTATAGGGACAAAAGTAAATTTCGCGAGGGGTTACACACCTCCTACGTAGATGAATTACGTAACACCAAAACTTTATTAATGCATAATTCCATCACTTTATACATGCATTTAGTGTATATATCATTTATTGCATTATTTGTTTTCAATAACACCGGAAGTTCGTCTATCCACACTAGCTACAATATTTTTAAGTTTATACATCAGTAAAAAAATTGTAGTTTAAATTTCACACAATAGATTGTCTACGTACAGTGTATATGATTGTTGTCTATTCGAATAGATAATCATTTTTGCAGTTCAAATCATAAATTCTTAATATTGTTACTTATAGCATGTAAATAAACCACAAAAACACACACTTGGTTCTTTTAGTCAATGCTTAAATACTTACTTTGTTTGTCTTATATAACACGTCTCATTTACAATATATTTTTTTGTCTCAAAGTATTCTACATTAAAAATTAGTATGAAAAAGATGGAGTAGTAAGCTAGGTGTATATGCATGTAACTGACTAATGGTTGAAATCAATGAAACACCATTCATCTATCGAATGTGCTTATGTACTCTTAAGTTTACCTATAAGAAACATATGATATCTTACAAAAAAAAAAAAAAAAGCTTTTAAAGAACAAAGTTAAGTAATTTAGAGATCCAAAATAATTCTAAATCATTATCAACTAGATAAATTTTTGTTAACGGACTCACCCTAAAACTTGAACCCAATTATATATACTCCCTACAAATAAAATTCCATTGAATTAACTTGTTCAATTAGAAGCATTCACACAAATATTCAAGTTAAAATAAAAAATCACAAGACACTAAAATAAAATAACAAACAAAAAAGAAATAATGAAAACACCCTAAAGAGTAATAACATCGGTTTTGGGTAGTTCAGTTGGATCAAAATCATCAATAACATTTTTAGAAAGCCTCAACAAGCTTCTCATAGCCAAAATTGCTTTAGGATTAACATCATGCATTGCCCTTGCAAACAAACACCTACAAGTCTCACTTGCTGTCTCAAACAACATTGTATCCTTATTATTAGGACCCAACAAACAATGTCCCAAAATTCTCAAAATTGCTTGCAACAATTCCCAAGGCAGAGGTACCCTCCCTTTTTTAACAAACTCTTCATTACTTTCCCCTTCTTCAACAACTTCTTCATTTTCATTATCATTTTCTTCGTCGTCATCTTCTTCGTCTTCGAAATTATTATACATGTCACCATTTTGACCTGCCCAAATTTTACAAAACTTACAAAAATCAATTTTGGACGAAATTGGTATTTGTGAGATTTTGCTATAAAATAACTCGAAAGCAACGGCTACGATTCGAGCTCGTCTAGTGGATCTAACGGTGCCGTGTGGTTCAAGCGAAGGTGATACAACGACGACGTTTAATTCAGTGGAATTGTTTTTATTTATTACTACTTTCGATTCATGATACACGCTAGGTTGTGTTATGTCAGGGATTGTAATCGTAACGGCCTCACCGGCGCGTGAGGTTGTTTCGTGCGCGTATAGGGCTAAAAGAACGGCTTCGAAGCCGGCTTGCGGTTTTCGATCGGCGATACGTGAGAGGTAAACGCCGGCGATTACAGGGAGGAAGTGGAGGACGATGAGTTGGAGATCGGGGACGTTTGATTGGAAAGTGTCGTAGAGCCAACGGCAGAGATTGTTGTCGCCGGCGCCGGAGTTAGGTTGACGGAGGAGAGTGGCGATTTGGGAATAGGTTTGGGTGTCGTTGAGGATTGAGAGAGAGTTGGTGGTGGTGGAGGGAATGGTGGTGATGATGGAGGAAAGGGATTTGATTGCGGATTGGATTTTTTCGGAGGTGTTAGGGGTGAATGTGACGGTTGGAGTGGAGGTGGGAGTGGTGGAGGCGGTGGTTTCGTCGTCGGACATTGTGTTTGTGAAATGAGAGTTTTTTTTTTTGAGAGAGGAAATGTTGTAACAATTAATTTTGATGTAAATGTTGAGAGAGAGAGAGAGAAAGGGCGTAAGGTATGGAGAAAAATTAGGATCTTAATTTTGTTGACATTTTTATTAAATTGTTACCAAGAAAATTGAGTGGATACTCTCATCTTAAAATTTAATAAAACTATATCGATAAACTTCACTTGGGATTTAAAAGCAATAAAATGAATGCATAAAATTAAGAGATGTTTAAAGGCGACAACATATTCCAATAAACTCTCAAATATTATAAAATCATACCGACAAATTCAATAAAAATTATTGTATGTTTCTTGGGATTTAAAAGTAAAAAATAATTATAAATACATAACATTTATATGATCCCATACTCTTGCTAGAGTGATCTCACCATTTACTAACTTTTATATTATAATTGATGTACTCCACATGTATTTATCATATTATTATAAATAAAATGTTTTTTAATTTTCTTTTTTAAAGGGATAACTGTAATGTTATAAGCTTCTCTGAGTTAAAAAAAATTGTATTATGAATCATAGGTACATATTTCTTCATTGGAACTGAAAAACGAAATAATTATTATTATACAATAAGTGTTTAATCAGCATGCATTATTTTAAAAGAGAAATGTTATTTAAACACATTTCTAAACACAAATACAAATACATATGTTGTATACATATACATACTTAAGGGCGTTTACATAATTAAGGGATAAATTAGTCATTTTGATAGTTCTTTTTTTATTCCTCAGAAAACCCTTTATCTCCTTCATGAATGCTTCTCCATCTTCTTCTCTTCGTTTCTCCATCTTCTTCTCCTTCGCTTCTTCACGACCGAGAGCTTGAACACTTCTGTCGCTTCTTCGTTTCGAAAGGAATTTATGTCGCTTCTTCACGACCGAGAGCTTGAACACTTCTGTCGCTTCTTCGTTTTCGAGAGGAATTTATGTCGCTTCTTCACGATCGAGAGCCTGAACGCTTATGTCGCTTCTTCACGACCAAGAGCCTGAACGCTTTTGTCGCTTCTTCGTTTCGACATCTTCTTCTCCATCGAGAGGAATTTCTGTCGTTTCTTCCTTCCGTTGTCGTTCGTTCGCTCGCTCACTGCATCTGATTTCTGTGCGTTTGTGTCGCTCGCTCGTTGACGCTTGTATGTGCGATAGTTACATGTTGTTAGGTATTTTCTTTACTTATCTCCATCGTTGATTTAGGGTTCTGTTGTTGTTCAATGTCAATTTAGGGTTTTTAGTTATTGATCTAGGGTTTCTATTTTTGCTTTTTCGTTTAGGATGTTTGGTTTTTAGGGTTTCTATTTTTGGCTGCTTTGTTTCTATTTTTGACCAAATTGATTGTTTTATTACTTTATATTTTAGACAAAATGATTTTGCTTTATATGCTTAAATGTTGATATTCCTTCCATTGTTTCCTTTGGTTGTTACTGATATTCTTTCCATTGTTGCTTTATATGCCTAAATGCTTTATATTTTAGACATAGTATAATATTTAATATTTGACTAAATGTCTAAATGCTTTATATGCCGAAATGCTTGATATGCCTAAATGTTGTGGTGGAATGAATGTATAATATTTGACAGCGATATGATAAGCACTAAACAAGTAGGTGGTAATATGGCTGCCTAGAGCTTTGCAATTTGCAAGTCACATGCACTATGGGCAGAGATACATTAAGCAAAGATTAGCAATGTGATTAAATTACTAGTTTGTAGCCCTTGTCCATTTTGATCTTTAGGTTTTGGCCAAAAGTCAGTGCTTGTAACAGCTGTTTTGTGTTCACTTTTCTGGCTTTTGTGTGACTCTGATAATTGCCTTTAAATTTTTAATATTACTGTGTTTATTAGATTTCATGGATAGTAAGCAGAATTTCCCAATTTGTCATAATAAATGAAAAATATTAGTGTACTTATGTTTGATAATGTCACATAATAAGCATAATTCAAGTATATTTTTGTCTATTATTTCAATTTAGACAAATTTTGTATCATAAATGAGCTATTTTATTTCAATGTTAATATTTTGGTATTTATTTTTCTACAGTTCCAATGCTTTAAGACATGACACCGACAAATGAAAAAAATGTAAGTAATTTATACACTAGTTGTATTTGTATTGTTGCAATTTATTTATCAATATTAACCATATATTCATACCTTTCAGATACGTACGAGACATGCATGTTTACCAAATTTGTTGCATGAAATCAACCTTTATTTGACAAATGAACATCGAATTCAAATTATGACAACTCCATTCAAGTGGGTTTTAGATATGCCAAAAAATTTACAAATTTCTGGTGCTCTGTTGTCGGAGTTGGCTAGTAGGTTGGATGGACGTAGTGGGGGTTTAGGATTAGGGGTTTTTACTCCAAGTGATGTATGTAGCTATAGGACTACCAATAGTAGGTGAGCCTTTGAAAGAATGTGAACATGAGAAATGTGATACATTATTGTTGTCTAGAGGAAAAGAAGTAACTTGTGATATGATTGGTGTGTTGCTTCACGTGTGTCGTCAGAACAATGTCATTTTTTGTAGACTTTATATACTTCTCGCCTTTGGCGAGTTCTATTTTCCCCAATCATTATACTGATAATGTATATACTTTATTTTTTTTTCTTAACAATGATTTTCATTCATTCAAATTAATAGAAATTAAATTGATCGAAAAATATTATAATTTAAAATCGTTGAAAACGAAAAAAATAAATTTATTTATGAACAAACTTAAGACACTCGTGTTAATAAACATTAGAATGTCTATAAATGTAACAAAGTCTACAAATATTGCAAATATGAGGTGTTCAGATTACTTATACCTCCGGAGCGATAAATCAAAATCAAGACGACAAATAAACACAATGTCACACTAAGACGACGAAACCACAAAAAATACAAAAGAAAAATTAAATTTGTGTAAAAATCACTTATTTAAATAAAAGATAATAATAATAATAATAAATAAAAGGTGTAATGTTAAATAAAAAAATTAATCATAAATCCCCCATTTATAATAAAAAAAAAAATATCGATCAAATGAAAGGGAAAAGATCATAACAAGTGGCTGACCTAAAAAGGTGCCTTCATTTGTTTATAGTATATATAAATTAAACTTATATGTTAATATATACACAGTTGAATAATTAAAAAATTATAATGTAAACTTGAAAATGATAAAAAGGTTATCAACCAAATATTTTGATTATTAATTAAATCATACAATTTTAGAAAAATAAAACACAAAATTAAGTGTTAAATTATTTTTTATTTTATTTTATTTTTTGTACACAAAATAGAGGATATTTGATAATGTGATTATACACTAAAAATAATATAATTTAGGCAAAATTACACGTGTGATATTTTAAGTTATGTCCAAATTCTACATATTTTTTTTTTTTATTTTTGACGCAGTTAGATTCTTTAAGTTTTAAAATGTGCACATTGAGGTATTTTTTTTAACTTTTGTTATACTCTATTAATTTGTAAAATTACATTTTTAATTTTTTAAATTTAGTTCAGTTTTTCATTTAAGTATTTGAAGTATATTTTTTACCTAATTTGAAGAACACAAATTCAAAATCACTAAAATAAAAAATGGTGAATTTGTGAAAAAACTCACACTATCAATGTTAATAACTTAAAACAACAAAATATCTATGACAAAATAAAATTGTTCAATATACCATGTCTCTAATTTGTATAATGCCAAAATAATTGATTGAAATCACTAACAAATTGAAGGTAAACTATCATTTTGAACGCTAAAAAAATCAAACAACACCATATCAAAAACAAATTAATATCGCAAGACAACAAAATCACACAAAATAAAAACCTAAATTTATGTAGAAACCACTTATTTTGATGAAATAAAATACAAACAATTTAAATGATGATTAAAAAAAAAAAAAGGGTCTAAATCACCTCCTTTTAATGATGAAGAAGAAAAGACGTCAATAAACTACTAACTTTCTTTATACGTTAACTTGAGTTAAATGTAAAATTAATTATTTTTATTTAATTGTATATTTTAATTAATTAATGTTATGTGTACAATTTTTAAGTAACTATTCATTTTTAAGCAATGTCATCTATTATCAATTTAAAAACCAAAACAGTAATAAAGATACATTATTGTCTTTATTAATTTTAACATTAAATCATTAAGAGATAACAATATAGTAATTAAATTATCAATGCAAGATTTACATAATTGTTTTTTTTCTTCTTATAATTAAGAGATAATAAATTATATTTTAATTAACTCACGGTGTGAAATTCAAGTTTAGATTCGAAAAATATCGATATTTACTAGTTGAACTAAATTTTAATAAAACAAATATCTATTATGAATAAATATTAAAAAATACGACTAAAATATGTTTTATTAATACATATAAAAATTACAAAACAAATTCTATTTGTGATTTTCATATAAAGCTAAATAAATATAAATATTATATTCACAATCAATAACAATATTAAGAAGGGTATAAGCACGCGTCACCTGTGCCAAATGGCCGGGTATTTTACTAATAATATATGAAATGGAAAAATGAGACAATAATATTATTTTGATTATAATATTTTGATTTTAATTGTAAAAAATTTATTGGAGTTAGAATTGTGTTGGAAGGCTAGGCAGAAGGTGGTACGCACATTCCTGTTGGATCTCATTCATTCATTATTCATTATACATTATTTCTTTGACCTAACCAAACAAACCCTTCTCTCCTTCACCACTCATTTCTATTCTCAAGGTATTTCCTTACTCCATTTTTATATCTTCAATTATTCTTATTTCATTCTCCTTCTTTCTGCAAAATTAGGGTTTCTATTTTTTCCTAATTCATTCTTTTGGGGTTTTATACTTCAACCCTTTTTATTCAAAGCGTAGCGTAGGATCCCATTTTTTTATGGCATTTGAGTGCCCGCAGAGTACTAAGGTTTCTCGCAATTTGGTTGAAAATCCAAGCATAGACATACACATAGTTAAGTCGAATCAAGAACCCAATTCCAAAGAAGTTTTTGTTACAAGTACCAAACTTGAATCTAGAAAGGGCGATAATTTCAAGGGAAAATCAAAATTGAGTTCCAAGAAAGGAATCAAAGCCTCTGCCACTGATTTGAATCAATCATCAGTTCCTGGTGATGTGGTTATTGTTTCGCGTCGGTGCATAACCGACCTTCCTCCGGTTTTGATATCCGAGATTCTTAATTGCCTTGATCCTAAAGATCTTGGAATTGTTTCATGTGTCTCCACGATTCTCCATAGTCTTGCTTCTGAGCACCATGCTTGGAAGCAATTCTATTGTGATAGGTGGGGGCTTCCAACAGCTCCTGTGGCCCTGGATCCCGGAGACGGGGTCGCCGATTCGGATGAGAAGTCATGGAAGGAGATTTTTGTGGAGAGAGAGTTTAGGAGTAAGACTTTTATGGGACGGCATAGTATGGAAGTGTTGTATGGTCATACTGAGGCGGTTCGGACTGTTTTTTTGTTGGCTTCTGCAAAGCTCCTATTTACCTCTGGTTATGACACTGTTGTGAGGATGTGGAACATGGAAGATGGGTTGTCGATTGCATCGTCTAAACCCCTTGGTTGCACCATTCGTGCGGTTGCAGCAGATACACGACTATTAGTTGCTGGTGGTACTGATGGGTTCATTCATTGTTGGAGGGCTGTTGAAGGAATGCCCCATCTGTTTGATCTGAGAGGCTCACCACAAAACCAGAATACCGAGGTTCGACTTTGGGGTCATGATGGTCCGGTTACTTCACTTGCTTTAGATTTGACGAGGATTTACAGTGGCTCTTGGGATACGACTGTTCGTGTGTGGGATCGACACTCGATGAAATGTATGGTGGTGCTGAGGCATAGTGACTGGGTTTGGGGACTTGTCCCTCATGATACTACAGTTGCCAGCACGTCGGGTTCAGATGTTTATGTTTGGGATACTAATAGTGGCAGTTTGGTGACCATTGTTCAAAATGCTCATGTTGGTAATACTTATGCTTTGGCAAGAAGCCTTACAGGGGATTTCGTTTTTACTGGAGGTGAAGATGGTTCGATACACATGTACGAGATTGTACGCGATAGCTATGTGACTGAAGCTTTGCATGTTGCTACATGGGATCCTCATTCTGGTCCTGTGTATTCCCTTGCCTTTGAGTTTCCTTGGCTTGTTTCCTCATCGAGTGATGGCAAGCTGGCTCTAATTGACGTGAGGAAACTGCTGCGGACGAGCAAGCGCACTCTAGGGAAGAGAGCTACAAAGGCAAAGCATTGTGGTGAAGTTAATGTAGAGCCTCCACAGAGGATGTTACATGGATTTAAGAGCAATCTTTACTCGGTAGATATAGGAGCTGATCGAATTGTCTGTGGTGGTGAAGAAGGTGTTGTCAGGATTTGGAATTTCACAGAAGCTTTGGAAACTGAACGCAGGGTCCGTGCACTGAGAGGATTACGATTAGAAAACAGAATGAGACGGCGTAAGCTCCAAACAGATTACAACAGTAAAGGTGGTAGGAGTGATCAATGTTCAGTTGTGGCCAAGAAGAATTCGGTGACATGTATTTGGCCAAGTAAACGTGGGATGAGTGGAAAAACGAAGGCATAGTGATTGATATCGTTTCTGTTTTTAAGAAGTCGATGTATACTGTATTTTAGATTTAAGCTGGTAATTTGACCAACTGAAGTTTCTCTTTTTGTATTAATATGTTTTAATGATCAGTATTAATAATAGCAATCAGATCAGACCGATTTCATTCGGTATCTAACTCTTATGATTTCCAAATGACAGTATTTCTTTGAGAGAATTGTTCCTGACAGATTTTTTTTTCATTCTTGAAGGGAACTACTATACTCACTGTCTTTAGTGTAAGTACCAACAATTTCAGAATTTACATTTGATCATAATCAACATTCAATGCTTTAATTGCCAATTGTAAAATAATGCTCCAAAATTTCTAAGTTAATGCATATAGTAAGAAAGAAATCCGACAGTGAAGATTTCTATATGTTATGCTAATTTTAAAAATATTTCAGTTAGGATCATATTGGAAAGCAAGGGTGTACCAAACCCAAAAACAAAAGCAAGATCGAAAATGAACATTTTTTATCTTTAGAAAGAAGATTTCCTTATGTTTTTTTGGCTTCAAGTACATTCTTTTTAATAAAATGCATTATAGCCGAAGGCTTGATAGAAAAATACCGTGGTCTGCCTTTATTAACATACACATTTGTTTTTATTTTTATCAAATTTACATCGATGAAGTCATTATCTTAACATTAAAGATTAAGATGAACGATAACTTAAACTTTTGAAAAATGTTGTGGATCGTTGCTAGAATTTTAAGAGACTTTTAAACACTGATGCCAATTATGAAGTGGTTGATAGTAACATCTCACCTTTAATTTATATATATCTATAACTTTATTGACATATTATTTTACATTTTTGTTGTTCAATCAATCAACATCATACAAAATTTTATATGACATTGAAATATGGTATTGATTTTTTTATGTTCTACTAATATCACTCAAACGTTATAAAACACATAGACTAGTTTTAATTAAAAATTTCCATAAATTAAAAATTAATCTAAAGTCTGAACTAATATCTGTGCTTTAAATTGAAAATTGGGGCTAATAACTTTGTCACTAGTAGTTTGTTTGAAGTGTTTAATCTTTAAACGACACATAGAGGAACAGAGGGAGTACCTAAAGGTTTGATAAACTCGCAAAGTACGATGACATACATTTTTCTCTAATGTTTACCTCCCATAAATTTTTTTAAAAAAGAAAAGAAATGGAGGAAATATAAATTATGCTGATGAAGTTTGTTGAGAAATGCCAAAATTGTGACAGTTTTTTTTTCTTTCTAAAAATGAAAAAGAAAAAAGAAAAGTACACACTTTGTCCAGTGACAGCACAGTAGGTTATGTGCTAAGTTATTTCCCTTCCTCTATAACCAAATTGTAAAGTATTAAAGAAAATATTTTATTTTCAATTTTGAACTTCAAACTCTATTTGATTGCTAGCTTACTAAAAGTTCTTCTTCAATTTTGATTGCAAGATTATTTTAACTTAGCTTTTCTAGTAATTTTGTGCCAAACAAGCACATTCATTATAACTGGAATGGTTTAGCAGTGACACCAACCTTAGCAACAAATCAGTTATTTCTCCCAAAAGTGACAGAAAGCAATTTGAATAGACAAATAGAAAACAAAATGAGAAAAAGAGGGTCGCTAGTTCATTATTTTTTTGTAGTTGTTAAGCTTATGTGCATGTTCAGCAGCATTGTTCATGGACAACAATACACTGAGGAAACTGATTCAAATGTCACTGCTAATGTGAGAAATGGCTCACTTGTATCAGCATTGTATGTATTAGGGGATTCCTCTGTGGATTGTGGAGACAATACTCTGTTCTACCCTCTGCTTCATGGTCGTCTCTCTCTGTATCCATGTAACGGCTCGGATTCCACTCTTCTTCCTCAACTAATTGGTACTCTTCTTTCTCTTTTCTTTTCTTGATGGTTTACTCTAGGCATTTGTGATTGTGAATTTGGGAAAACCCAAATGAAATCCCATACAAGAGAATACTTACTTAGTGAGTTAGTATCAAGATTTTAAATTGCAGTTGTTTTGTGATCCTTGATATTGCAGAAAATTGCAATCAAATATGATTGATGCGGCCGTGAAGCATTGCAATAATAACCTGTCCTATGATGATGGATGAAAACATTATTTCATTCTTTTTTATTCTGTAAAATGTGATGTGAACTTGAGATATAAAAAAAATTGGACATTGGAATCATGTTATAGCTTATACAGATAATAACATTAGAAAAAGAATGTTAAATGTTAAAGCTTATACAGATAATAACATTAGAAAAAGAATGTTAAATGTTAAAGCTTACACAAATAATAACATTAAATGTTGTGATGGAATCATGGTTGTAGCTGAGAAGATTGGATTGACAACAATCCGACCATTTTATAGTCAAAATGGATCTCTGGATGAGGTTCTTGGTGGTCTCAACTTTGGTTCAACACAAGCTACAATCATGAACCAGGGAAGCTTCAGCCACCAATCTCTCAACCAACAACTTCGCCAAGTCTCCGAGAGCATGCAGCTGCTGCAACTGCAGCTAAGAGAAAAAACCGCTCTCGAATTTACAAAATCTTCAATCTTTTTCCTCTCCTTTGGCAAAGAAGATTACATTGATCTATTCCTGCACAACTCTTCCAGCCAAATGGTAAACCACAGTGCCCGTTATTTCGCGACCATTTTGGTCAATCAGATGACAAATGCCTTAAGGTATCTTTATGATGCAAATGCAAGGAAAATCATTTGCTTAGGAGTTCTGCCTTTGGGATGCACGCCGCGTATAGCATGGGAGTCAAATCAGACATCGGATGGTGATTATAATGGAAATGGTTGTGTAGACCATGTCAATGAGTGGGTCTTGGAATACAATAGAGTGCTGGATGAACATATAGTCCAGCTTAATGCAGAATTTCCTGATGCTCATATGGTGTTTTGTGATGTATACAGTGGAATGCTGGAGATTATAAACAAACCAGGGTTTTATGGTATGTTTCCCCCACTTTATAACTTCATGTTGAAGATATCCCACAAGTTTTGATTCATAGTGAGTTTGGCAGATTCACAGTGCGCCAATATAATTTTGACAAAATCTACACTTTAGAGCTTCAACAAAATCATAGTGTCATTGTGATTTCGTTAAACTCAATGTGATTCCAAACATAACCAGTATTTAGGCTTAGGCAAGTCTGACTTCAAATTTCAATCATGCAATTTACTGTATTGTATGAAACTAACAAATACTCATGTGAAGAAATTTTATGAAGTGTTGTTTTGATATACAGGTTTTGAAGACACAAAGAGTGCATGTTGTGGACTTGGTGTGAATGGTGCAATAATAGGGTGTATCTCTACAGACATGGCCTGCAATCAAGCTTCAAGTCATGTTTGGTGGGACTTGTTCAATCCAACACATGCAGTGAACTCTATCCTAGCTGAAGCAGCATGGTCTAACCAACCTATACCAGATCTTTGTCGTCCTTTCACCATCCATGAATTGGTCAACACCAAAACCTAGCATTTAACTTCTACAAGATTCTTTCATAAACCTAAGTTTCAAAACATATTAAGTTACAGAATACAGCCATAACGTGACACCTTGATTGTAGCATAAAAGAAATAAAAGTGCTACTGCTTGGTTTCCTTTCCTTTGGAAACCATTTCTATATTATATATTACTAGACTATGGCCCGCGCGTTGCGCAGGCATTAATTAATTAATTTCATAAGATTTATATGTAATATTTTATGTATTATAAATATAGTTATCTTATAATATTATTTTATTAATTTGTAATAATTGAATATGATTAGGAAAATTAAAATGATGGAAAATTATGTTTATCACAATCATCTAATTTAATTTTTTAAAATTTTTTGTAAAATTCGCATGATAACTTATAATATTGGAGGATTGTTTTTCTCCTTGTACTTTGATTGTCAATTTGTTTTTCAACATATAATGGTACTTGTATTTATTTGATGAAATAAAATGTAAAATACAAACCCAAAAATAAGAGGTAAAGAGTTAAAAATATGATTTAATATTTAATATTTTTTATTTTAAAGAATGTTAATGTTGAATTATATTGTAGCGTAGTCTAAATTTATTTGTTTTATTAGTATGATGTTTTAATTGCGAGCATGGGAAGTTGTTGTAAAGAAAAAAATTTATTGAATATATTTCATCAAGAGTTTGAAAATTATTTTATTAAAGATTTACATATACTTTAAATATAGTTTTAGGTATTTAAAAGTTTTAACTAATTGTTTGTGTAATTGAATTGTAGTTATGTTGATATTTTATTTATTCGCAAAATTCATTAGATATTTTTATTAAAAATATTGAAAATGAAAAAATTATTTGTAAAATTATACTTGTATGAAATGTTATGACTTGCTTGGTTTGTTAAAAGATATTATGAGTTTGGTTTCTTAAAAGATGTTATTATGAGTAAGGTCTGTATAGCTTACTCCTATGGTAGATATTGAAATTTTGAGGTATAGAAGTATATATGAATATGAATCCATGTCCTTGAAAGTATATAGATTTTTATTATATATGCATTAATTTAGTTTCGGTGTGTTTAAATGTATTGAAAAATAGTAATAGTTTTCGAACAAAAATGTATAACTAAAAGTTTTCAAAAAACTAACTATATTTGTTATATAGAGAACTCATGAGAAAAACTTACATAAACACTTGAATATGTAATTGAATGGACATAAGTGAGATGGTCATATATATTGTTGACAATCAATATTGTTCAATTAATTTAAGTTTTATAAGTATAATATAATAATAGTTGTGACAGATTTAGATATAACATCAATTTTTATAAAAATTGTTAAACATTATGTATACAACTTGATAATAATTTAGGTAAGATTTCACGATTTCAAGAGTTACCGCATACAGACGTAATTGTGTATGAATGTTAAAGGAGGATTGATAACGTAAAATATTACTCATATAATTAATTGACATAAATTGAAAGAATTATAAATGCATAATAATGTTATAAAATAAATTATAAAAAAATGCATGTGACAACAAAATAGATTTGGGGTTTGTTTTATGTATACACGTTGTCACTTTCTTTGCACCGAGCCTTGGCCTTCACTGATTTATAGTGATTTATTATTGTTACCAATTTGAGATAATACATAGAATTAGATAAAGAACATTTCTGACAATATTTATGAGAGCTTAAGTGGTTTTTTTCCATTAAATTTAATAAGTAATTGAATTTTAAACGTATGAAATTATTACACACCCTAATGAGAATTGAATGAGTAATTGAATTGGAATTATATAAAAAACATTTATGACGATATTTATGATTGATTAGGTGGTTTTTTTTCCATTGAATTTAATGAGTAATTAAATATTACTCATAATATTACTCATATGTGTAATTGATAGTGGAAAATATTACTTATAATAAAAAAAAATGCATTATAAAAATATTATAGAAAAATGTAGTTGAATCGGAATAATTGTGTATGAACGTGAAAGAATGATTGATAACGTAAAATATTACTCATATAATTGATTGACATAAATTGAAAGTAATGAGAAATGCATAATAATATTATAAAAGAATTTATAAAAAAAAAGCATAATGACAACAAAATAAATTTGGGAGTTTGTGTTATATATACAATTTGATAATAATGTAGGTAAGATTTTCACGATTTCAAAGAGTTACCGCAGAGGGACGTAATTGTGTATGAACGTGAAAGGATGATTGATATAAATTGATTGATATAAATTGAAAGTAATGAGAAATACATAATAATGTAAAAAAAAATTTATAAAAAAATTGCATATAATAAGATGACAACAAAATAGATTTGGAGGTTTGTTTTATGTATACAATTTGATAATAATCTAGTTAATTCACGATTTCAAAGAGTTACCGCAGAGAGACGTCGAAGAAGATGATTTCAAATTGTGAATCACGGTCGACGATGACGAAGCAGAAGCGGATGGCGGAGGGTCGACGATGACGAAGCAGAAGCGGATGGCGGAGGGTCGTTGCCATTTTTAGACCGAGAGGATGATTGTGAATCGTGAATGGGCCAGACAATCGAGGATGAGGAAGCAGAAGTTGACCGCGGAGGGACGTTATCACTTTTTTGAGGATGAGGAAGCATAGATAGTTGGAGGATCTTAGCGACGAAGTGAATACATTAGAATCGAAAAGAAGAAAATATTTAAATGAAGGATAAAACGTTTAAAAAGAATTGAAGAAAATGTTGGAGGATATTAAGATGAAGGAGAAAGAAATATTAAAAGAGAAAAAAATTATTTAGAAATTAAGTAGAGAAAAAATGAGATAAAACAGTAAAACACAGTGCAGGAGCGTACACATCAACATTTTTTGTGAGGTGAAATATATTTGTACACGTATAAGAACACTCGACATGATTTGTCTTTGATTTGATAATAGATAGATAATATTGTACAGCACTGGTGCTGACATGATTTGTCTTTGTCCTCTGAAATTGATTTAAAAACAATGCATTGTATCTTTAATAAAGACAATGTAGAATAGTACTATAGTGTTGCTTTCTCAAAACCCTAAATCACAATTATTGGTTCAAAACTCTAATATCCCCAAAACTTGTTCTTCATCAATCTCCATGGCAGCGAAAATTCATCAAACCTATTTACCTTCAATCTCCGTTCCAACTTCAAAACCCAAACGACACTCTCGGTTGGTTACTATTTCAGCTTCCAACACCAATCGTCCATCCATCGCCGGCCGCAAACTCCGAGCAGCAGTAATCGGCGGAGGACCCGCCGGATCCTCGGCCGCGGAAGCTTTAGCAAGCGGCGGCGTGGAAACCTTTCTATTTGAGCGAAACCCGCCGTCGACACCGAAGCCATGCGGCGGCGCAATCCCTCTCTGCATGCTGGAAGAGTTCGACATTCCTCATCACCTCATCGACCGCCACGTCACTCAAATGCGCATCTTCTCACCTTCAAACATCGCCGTCGACTTCGGTAAAACCCTAAAACCCAACGAATTTATCGCCATGCTCCGCCGAGAGATCCTCGACTCTTTTCTCCGATCCCGCGCTCAATCCGCCGGAGCCACACTCGTCTCCGGCCTAGTCACCTCCCTCGACCTCCCAACTACACAAACCTCACCTTACACTATCAACTACACAACCAAATCCTCCTCTCGAAACTCCCTCGCTGTTGATGTCGTCATCGGTGCCGACGGCGCCAACAGCCGCGTCGCGAAATCAATCGACGCCGGCGATTACACCTGCGCGATCGCATTTCAAGAGAGAATCAAATTATCGGACGAGAAAATGGCGTACTACGAAAATCTAGCCGAGATGTACATAGGCGATGACGTGTCGCCAGATTTCTACGCGTGGGTTTTTCCCAAATGCGATCACGTGGCAGTAGGCACTGGTACGGTACGTTCGAAACACGATATTAAACTGTACCAACGTGCGATCAGGGAAAGAGCATGGGCCAAGATCGACGGTGGAAAAGTAATTAAAGTGGAGGCTCACCCAATTCCGGAGCATCCACGACCCGTTCGGGTCAGAGGACGCGTGGCACTCGTAGGAGACGCTGCAGGTTACTAAACATATTAGTTAGTTATTAGTCGTATAACTAAATATAATTAAATAACTAATATAACTAATTATACTAACTGAATTATACTAAACATATTTTATTTAATTTGTATATCTAATTAATATTGTTTAATATAGGTTATGTTACGAAGTGTTCGGGTGAGGGAATTTATTTTGCGGCAAAATCGGGTCGAATGTGTGGAAACGCCGTGGTAAAAGCTTCTGAAGGTGGTGAGAGGATGATCAACGAGTGTGATCTTAGGAGGGAGTATCTTAAAGAATGGGATGCGAAGTATGTTAACACTTTTAGGTTTTTGGATTTGTTGCAGAGGGTTTTTTACGGTAGTAACGCGTCTAGGGAAGCTTTGGTGGAGCTGTGTGGGAATGAGTATGTGCAACGCATGACGTTTGATAGTTATTTGTATAAGAAGATGGCGCGTGGGAGAGCGTGTGATGATGTTAAGCTTTTCATAAATACTATTGGGAGTTTAGTTAGGTGTAATGATGTAGGAACACATATGAAGGGTTTGATATTGTAATGTAGAGGATGTTTATGTTTATCCCTTCGTTTGGAATTTTTCTATTTTCAAACATGTTTTTGCTTTATTTCAAAAATTATTGTTGACATTAATGGCTCTCTGTTATCTTTGTCCCCACATCACATGGTTGATCTCCTTCCACTTTGCAAGAAAAATAAAAAGCTATTCTCATTGTCTATCTTATGTGTTTAAGATTTAATGATATATTTATAAATATTAAATGACCACTTCTTTATATAGGCTTTATTAGATCTAAAATGTTTCTGTCACCGTAGTAGAAGCTTGAGTTTAGAATTTAAAGTTGTTAAATAAATCTTAGTTATCTTGACAATTAATCTCTACATTTGCGCATGGTGATGCATTTGGTTTACCAAATAAAAATCTAACATGTTTCCATCAAATATGAAAGCAATATTGCAGTTTAATTTATCTAGGGAGTAAATAGTCGACATATTTCAAATATTTGTGTTTGAATCTTGTTTTTCATGTGACTACTTTGCTCGCGTAAATTAAGTAAATATTAGCACTATTTGAGTTTTAGAACTTTTCTTGAGGTGCTAAATGGAACGATTATTACATTAACATAAACTAAAAACAACTCATTTGTCCATCCAAATCACACATCGAAGACTCTGACCTTTAATCAATAAATCAAAAGCTTTGTTGATGTCTTTAAACTCCACCTCATGTGTGACAAATTCATCCAAATTCAGTTCCTGTTAATAATTGGAGAAAATTTATCAAAAAGAAAGCTACAAAAACTTGTTACTACTAATTTAACAATATGTAATCAAAAGAGGGGCAGAGAGCATAAACTTAAAAAATAAAAATGCATAGTACCTTGTCTATGTAACGTTTAAGAAGAATGGGTACATCAGACTTAGGTTTGAGTCCTCCAAATAAGGATCCCATGAGAGTCTTGCCTTGAAAAAGAACATCACTACTACTAAAGCTCAACTTAGATCCTGGCTTGTCAACTCCCACCACAATTGTTTTTCCCCAACCCTAAACCCAAAACACCAATTTTACAATCCATGCTTTCAACAAGTATTAAACAAATATCATTGAAAAGTGCACAAAATGAAGAATATGCAATTTCAAAATTAGTTAGTAAAATGAAAAGGACTTGGATTGTGCACTTACAACCCTTGTGATTGCATGCTATTTCACGATTTCAGTCATCTAAATAAGATTTAAATGTTTAAATTTTTGTTTTAAAAAAAAAAATCAAAATCAAATTTTAAATATGGATCACTCGATTTTTGATCAGACGACTGCGATAGTGTGACTGCAAACAATCACGATACACTGCGAGCAGTCACACTCCACCTAATTCAAATAAAAATTAGGCACATTTTGAGATAGAAATAGACCTTTCTACATGAAGCATATGCTTCATGCACCAATGATGCCATACCAACACATTCAAAACAATAATCTGCTCCCCCATCAGTCATCTCCATAATAACCTGCTCCATAACCACACAACAAGAAAATTTCAAGACATACTACTAAAAAATAAAATTAACCACAAAATTTAGCCACGAAAAAAAATTAATTATTCTCTGATTCACTCGTCACTAAATTTAGTGACAAACTTAGAAAAGAATATCACGTTGTATCTCTCTAAATTTCCATCAATAATTTAAGTTTTTTTTAGTAGTGACATTAGACATTTAAATTAAAATAAAGATTAGATCCTTAAAAGAGGGTAGACCTGGCTAACAGATTTGTTTTCACATTCTCCAGCATGGACAAAATCTGTGAGACCAAACTTCTTTCCTGAGTTAAAGGGAGGAACAAAACCATGAAATCAAATACATAATTTAGACATAATAGTAATAATAATAATAACTTCTAAATTATACTATTAAAACATTATTATTTGACTTTATGCTTGATGTGATGATGTATTAAACAAATATTGCATTACCAATGTCAAATTTTTGTGGGTTGATATCTACACCAATAATCCTAGTTGCTCCACAAAGTCTAGCTCCCTCAGCAACCTAGGAAATTAAACCATTCAATTGCAATGAGTATTGTTGTATACAAAAAACTACAAAGTACAAAAGAAAAACATGAACTATAAAGAATCCATACTGCTAATCCAATGCATCCTAGTCCAAAAACAGCGACTGTAGACCCTGGCTCCACATTTGCTGTTCTCCAAGCAGCACCTACCCCTAAAGATATTTTATCAAAATATTGAAGAATTAGATGAATGTTGTTGAGTTGTGAACTAAAATCAAAGAACTACCTTGAATTTTTCACAACCATATATTGTAGATCAAAATTTTAAAATAAATAAGTGCATATTTGGATTTAAGTGAAATCGACAGAATTATAGTGAGTCACTGTGATTTTGACAAAAACTATATTTTGAAGCTTCAATAAACTTATTGCTCATTCAAACATTAACTTAGAAATAAACTTATCGTTCCAAGGGTTATTTGACCGTGATTTTACTGAAGTTACATGTTGTAGCTTTAAGGTTAACGTGCGGTGGTGTTAGTTCCACTACATGTGTGTGACCGACACATAAAAGTACTGAAATCCGGAGAATAGTCTACTAATAAAAATTATATCGGACATCGATTGATTCATGTAACCGATCTCATCTAATAGAAAAAAGCAATTAGTTGTAGTTGCAAAATGTTTGCATACCTGTTGATACACCACAACTAAGGAGGCATGCCCTATTGGGAGGAATTGATGAATCAATCTTGAGTAGATTTGCAGTGTCAACAACAGTGTACTCACTAAAACTAGAGATACACAAGAAATGGTTTATAATCTCTCCATTTAGATCAGTGAATCTTGAGGAATCATGTCTAAGCATCCTAGGTGAAATATTGAAAGGAAACTTTGAACAAAGGTTGCTCTTTTTTGATTTGCAATCTACACACTCTTCACAATCAGGCATGAAGATTGGGACAACAATATCTCCTTTTGTAACTTCTGTTACTTCCTCTCCAACACTCTCCACTACCCTGCATCACATCAAAATTAGTTGATACTTGAAATGCATCATCAACTACTATAGTGCTAAATTAATTAAATGTGTTACATTTAGAAGAAATATAAGGTGGCAAATAATAGTTTAAAATCTTGATTGAACGAACTCCAAATTAGGACTTGCATAAATGAATGAAGTGTCTAACAATAGAAAATCCAAATAATAAAAGGAGCACACCAATTTTATATTGATGCTGAAATTCTACTACATAATATTTTGGATAAATACCACTCGTGGTCCTTTAACTTAATTTCAGTTAACGATTTAGTCATTTATCTTTTTCTTTTCTTTTTTCGATTTGTTCCTTTATGTTTTTAAATAATTTCAGCGTTACCCTTTAAGTGGAGTTCTATTGAGAAAAAGTTAAAAAAATTCCTCATCTGTTTTCAGAAAAAGTTACCCTTTATGTTTTGGAAATATTTCAGAAAAATGTTCAAAATTTGTTCCAAGTTTGATAGTAGAATTGATTCGTTAAAACTGAAGCTATGTGGTATTTATACTCCATATACATCACTTCAGATCAGTGGCAATCGTTCTTAGAGGTTTGATGAACATATGCAATGATCCATATGAGAGATTTTTTAATTTTTTCTTAACGGAACCCTTACGCTGAAATTATTTAAAAACATAAAGAACCAAGTCGAAAAAAAAAAAAAAAGATAAATGACTAAATCGTTAATCGAAATTAAGTTAAAGGATCACGAGGTTATTTAACCTAATATTTTCAATAAATAAAACAATAAATAAATGAACAAAAAAATGAATAGAGTCACTCACCCAATTGCCTCATGACCCAGAATCCTTGGAAAAATTGCAGGAGGCTCCTTCAAAAGTACTCAAAACACAAATAAAAAAAGCATATTAAAAATATTGATTCAAAACTTTTTCAACATGTTTAAAAACAATTATTAAATCAACAAAAATCAAAAAAAAAAATGGTACTAACCTGCATCTTCCAGAAAGTGACATCACTGTAACAGAGAGAGGTACATATAATTCGAATCCGAGCTTCATGTGGCATTGGTGGTGCTACAAATATCTCTTCAATAATGAGTGCCTCACCTGCTTTGCGACAAACCGCCGCTAAACATTTTGCAAATAATTTATTCTTAGTAACATAAATAAATCAATAAAAAGAAAATAGAAAACATAATTATGTTTTATGAATCATGGATCACACACACACCTTTACATCTTATGGGTTGTTGTTGTTGTTCACTTGGTCTTACTATTTTATCTTCCATCAGAAATGATTTTGGATTAGAGCTATAATATGTATGAAGTATAGTGAGTGAAGGAACAATTTTGGATAAAGGGTATAATATTAATATATATTATATGGTGAATATGCAAAATTATAAAGTTGAACGTGAATATATAGAAAGATTTGAATCAGATGATATCTAACTAAATATGTATAGTGGCTAGTTGAGTTGTATAACAATGAAGTAAAGAAAAATGACTATTTGTTTTTTGGTTTGGTGAAATTTGGAATCTACCCAACTAGATTGCACATGTCACATGATAGGTATATGTCATATTGTGGTCACCTTTAGGTTGGTACCTTTGTCTACTAAAGTCTAGGGGTGGTGGCAAGTTGGGGTCACCGCAAATTCAATATATAGGTCCATTAAATAGGGTTTACTGTCTCATATCATCTTAAAATAACTCATTCATTTTTTACTTAAATGATTTAACTCTTTAAAAATTATATTAAGTCCCACAACTTTAATTCATATATTAATATTTTATTTATATTTAATTTTATTACAACTTAAAATATTAATTTAAATATTTTAATTAATATTATTATACATTATTTTAATTTAAATTTAAAATAAAATTGAACTTAATTTTTTATAACAATTTTTGTTTGAAACAATAAGATGAAAAAGAAAAATAAATAAAAAATATTGTAAATAGAATCTTAAAGAAATAAACTTGTGTAATAAAAATTATGAAAGAAAAAGTAAGAGTAAGAAAAGCAAATTGTTCCGATTAATAAAAAAATGTATTTCATATACAAATTATGATCGATATTGGTTGGGTTGACAAATTTAAACTCGGATCCATTGTGATGGGCTGACGTGCTACTAAATTTGGAGTCAATCTAAAATTCATCAAATGAAGTTGTCACTATTTTTTTTTTGAAGAAAAAGAAAATCAAATTTTCACTTTATTCTTTGAAATAGTGCAATATACATCATTTTAGATTTTGAAGCATATAAAAATCCGTCTTGTTTGTTCCTAATAATTTAACGACGGATGTAAACTATAGGTTACCGAAATTAATTTAAACTCATCAAAAAGTATTTTAGTAGCAAGGACTAAAGTGATATATTCCATATATTTAAAATATTATTTATCATTTTTATATAATTTAAAAATTAAATCATGTTATTAATAATATCGTCAGAGTGAGATAAGTATAAATATCTTTATAAATATGCAATAAATCTTAAAATATTTTATATCTTAAACTAGAGCACCATCACATCGTCCTAAATTTTTTAATAAAAAGAAAAATAAAGGGTGACATTTCTTTTTATAGAAGATAAGGGTTAAGTTCCAAACAACAACAAAGAAAATCGAAAACAAAAAATTAAAAGCCTCTAAAAAATGCTACAATACTCCTATTAGCTAACATGGTAAGGTAGACAAAAACAGGAACAAGATTAAAAGTTTGTTCTAAATCCATATATAAATATTTATACTAGATAATGATCGTCGATAACTAGTGTGACTGATATTGTATCTATAATGTTTATCAATCTGAAATTCCAAGCAAAAGTCAATTCTAAATTGAGAAGTAAATAAAATTTGACTAAATATTATTTTATCAGAATTTGAATTTGAATTCTTCTGATCAACTTGTTATTGACGATCATTATCTAGAACCTAATCACTTGGTTAGGAAGGCGAGTGTCATATTTATAGTACTTTTTATTATTATTGTCTTCTACAAAGAACAAATCTTCATGGGTTGATAGTGTACATAATCTACTCATATTTTCCCGTAAAAGATATCTTGTACACTGAGAGAAATTAAATAGCAACTAATAATTCAAATTGTAAGTTATTAAAGATTTATGTAACATATATTTATCATCCACCATATATTTATTCATGTGGAGATGCAAGTGATTATGATGAATGGAAAAATTATAAAATTGATGATATTCATGTTAATTGACCCAAGAGAACTAATGAAGCATGTCTTATGACTCTTGAAACTCTCCAAACTTCATGTTGCACACGATGCCATGATTCTGTTGTTTGTACATTTTTGGCTATTGTTACAGCATCAACAATTCCAGGGAATGATTGGGATCCATAGTCATTATGTTTAGATGGTCCATAGATCTGAAAAATGAGAGAAATATTTAAATTTAAATTATCTTTGTTAAAAAATAAAATCAACAGAAAAAAGAGTTACCAAATGCTTATGCCATGGCATTCCAAAGAGGCCATCTCTGTCTGTAAATGCACGCTCAGCCATCATTAGTCTATCATTTACTTCTCTCACTTTCAACTCATCCATCTTCCATCTTCTCCAACCTTTACTTGCTTCTATTTCCTGTTTCAACATTTTTTCACTTTAATTAGATATATGTATTACTAACACTTTATTGAAAGCGTGTCTGAGTGTCTGACATCGACACGACATTGATAATTATTTCTATAGGTTACATAATTAATAATGTAAAACTTTGAAAAGAGCAATATGCTAATACTGGTTATATAATTAATAAGTATGGTTAGTCTAAAGATAAATATTAAAGACATACCTTTCTCTGGTTATTTATCTTGGTTGCTGCTTTCTCAAGCTCCTTGATGGACTTATCCATAGGAGACAAAGTTATATCTTTATTTGAAATCTGATTTTTCAGTTCTTCCATGTTAAGCTGACATTCAAATATTAGATGTTGTAAGAATTAGAAATATAGGTATCAGACTCTCAACACAATATTAGTCTCCTCACAGCTCACACTCTGGAGGGGATATTTGGTGTGTGACTCAAGTAGTCCGATAACAGACAGCCAAATAGATATTGAAAAGACTCTGATACTATATTAATTTTTTTATATTATGCCTAGTTCATCGTTACAAGTCGGCTTGTAAGTTGATGAATGTTTTCTACTTTATAAGCCTATTTTCAAACAATATTTCATTCTCTCAAATTTAGTGACAATTATGTAACTACAATGTAAGTTTGATTAAATAATCATATAAAGTAAGCACACCTTAAGCTCCTTAGCATAAGATAGGTAATCAAAAGGTAAGAATTCCTCATCTGCTAGCCAAAGTGCTACTAGACCCCAAACACTTGCAGCTATTTTTCCATAGCATAAAAAATTATTAGGGGAAGTAAAATATGATAATAAATTTTTCCCTACAAATAATTCTAAACAGGAAGCAAAATGAAAACAATGTGGCAATTTTGTACTTTTAAGAAAACATAAAAGATTTCACTTGAAATTGTAAAGGATTTTATGTGACTAACCTGCAACATGCCTTTGAAACATTGGATCACCAAATTTTTTCATCCAATTGAAATCATCATACAGTGAATGGTATACTGGATATTCTGCAACATCTGTTAAAGAAAATTGGTTTCATTGTCTAACTCATTGATGACAAAATGTTACATCTAGCTAGGCATAGAAAAAATGTTACATCAATGATTAAAAGAATAAATTTTGTGTTTTACTTTTACCTCCTCCAAAGGATATGTCAGCAGCTGGAATTCCCACATGTTGTAGAAAAGGTTTATAATCTGATCCTCCACCTCCTAACCTTCCAAACTTTTTAGATAAATGATATATCAGCATAGATAGATATTCATATATACATTATCTCACTCATCTGACCATAAAGATAAATACACTTTTGCCCCTTATTTTAGATGATTTCCGATTTTAGTTATTACATTTCTAAATATAAAAGTATAGTCATCTGATTCTTAAAACATTAAAAGTTTTACTCACCACTAAATTTAAGACTTATTTTTGCTGATGCGTCGAGTTGAATAATGATCTGGCAAATTATCGGGTGGTGTGACAATGTAATGTGAAATAAATCTTATTATTTTGTTTTCCATATCATTATCTTAAAAAATAAAACTTTAAATAAAAACAAATATAAAATCGGACAAAATCATATTTCTCCTAAAATATGTATTGCCATGTCACTCAGTGGTTTATCAGTTGATTATTCAACATAACAAATCAACAAAAATAAGTCCAAAATTCAATATTAGAGAATTTTTTTGAAATTTAAAAAGTAAGGGACTATATTTTTTCAAATTTAGAAATGAAAGAACCAAAATCACGAACTGCGAAAATAGAGACAAAAAATACATTTAAATCTGATATAAAAATATAAATAAACAACAATATTCTTACCAAAGGAGAATCACTGGAACTAGTCCAAGAATCATAAATGCTATGTGATGAATTCTCGGGGTCTTTGACCTAAAAATTAAGCAAAAAATAAACTCAACATCAACAAAAGTGTCGGTGGAACATCATGTGTCTTCTTTTACTAATTATGCACGTAAGAGCTAATTCAAGTTATTTTTTATGCAAACCTCTGAGATACTAACTCGATGACGAAAATTTGACTTTGTAATTTTAAAAAACGGAATTCAAATATCTTCGAAGACACATGATTTCACTTTAACGAATAATAATTTCCCCTTTCCACATTAAAAAAATTTCTGTCATACTTCTTTTGTTGCTCTTTTTATCAATTCTTCAAGCTGTGGAGTAGCACTGACATGGAACCCTGGTCCACCAACTGCACAGTCAACATTCAAGTAAGCAACTGCCCTTGAAGCAAGAAGTTCTCTATTATCTTCTACCCATTCTGTTGATCCTATCTGAAACAAATGATATAATCAAATTTTGATGTGGCTTACAATACAATACACCTTTCTGTGTAAGAAATTAATAGAAAAAAAGGAGAGAGAAAAATTACAAGGCCATATTCCTCAGCATCCCAATTGCATAAGATGATTGTTCTTCTAGGCTTCCACCCTCTTTTTTGAAGCTTTCCTAATCTTTCTGCTACCTGAATTTATCAGTCAATCATAATCGTTAAATCATTAAAAAATTATTTGACTTTAGTCGTAACTATCTTAAAAAAATCATATATAAAATTATTTGTTATTAGTTGACAGCGTAAAAATTATACTGATAAACAAAACCATGTGTACAAAGAAATTCATTGTTACCTGAAGTAGTGCTGCAGTGCCACTATTGGGATCAACTGCTCCAAATGTCCATGCATCCCTATGGTTTCCTAGGATGACAAATCTACATGCAGTTGCAAAAGTTACTGGCATAAATGCATATAAGCATATATGTAAGCTATCATATAAGTTATAAGATGTTTTCATAAGCTATCCTAAAGAGTTTATTAAAATAAGCTGAAAACATGTCATAAGATGTTTTTATAAGCTTCGTAAACTCATAAATACCATTCTAAACAAGCCCTAAATAAAAGTTCATTAAAGCAAGACTAAATATTCTATAGTTTTCAATTTTGGACTGCATCATAATATATCATTGCTATTGAATGCAACTCTTCCATACCTGTCAGGCTCTTCTGCTCCTTCAATCACACCAATTACATTTTGAATTGTTGTTATAATATCCTCCCCCTGAAAAACCAATATCCAAAATTCCACTTCTAAAATACATGTCCATAAACTATTTTTAGTTATTTCGACAAACTCTTTATAATAGTTTTCAAAAACGACTTAAAAATTATATTAAAATAGTTTAACTACAGATACATAAGTACTTATATAAACAAACACTTATTTAATTAAGTTGTTTATCTGAACACAGTCTAGACAGATAATATACCACATAACTGAGGTTAAGAATTCCTGGTCCCGGACCGATCTTTACTACCCTGCCAATCATCCTCAGCAACAGGTCCACCAATTGATCTAATTATCTTCTCACCATCTTCTCCTGAAACTGGCAAAGAAGGAATCAAAGGAACATCACCTTTTTTCACAACTTCATCTTTTGATAGCCTCTCACAGTCACTAAAACTAGCCCAACCAGGAGTTGTAGGGTCACCAACCCCACCATAAACACTCCCAACTTGAACACCACTTGGTGGCAGCCACTTTTCATCAGGAAACCATTTTCCATTCCCACCACCATAGTCCTTTTTATCTGAATAAATCACAACACCAACAGCACCTTCATCATATGCATTCCTCACTATGTCACCTCTAAAGATTTTCCCATACTTAGCCAAAACAACACTTCTTGAAACATTGATTCCCATTTCCTTAAGTTTCAAATAGTCCTCTACTCTTCCATAGTTGACATAAACAACAGAACCAATTGCAGTTCCTGACATGGCATATGCATGGAATGTAGGGACAACCTCGTCCGCCACGTCGGCATAAGGATCACCATCATAAATTTCTTGGGTTAGATGGAAGACAGTTGGAGGTTCTCGCGGCGAGTTTGTCAGAATCAAGGAACGAGATAAAGGGTATGTGAGAGCAACATCATAGGATGTTACATGGGATAGTATGTTGGATGAAGTGAAAACTGAGAAAACATAAGCTGCAGCTTCATTGTTAGCTTCAGAAGCTGCTATGTGAGGTCTAGAAGTGAGAATTTCAAGGTGATTGGATATGGATACATTATTTGATAGGGAGTTTGATATAAAGAGTGAATGATAATAGGTAGGTTCCTTGGTTGGAGTAATTAGAAGTAACAAGTAAGAGGTGCTTATGACTAATAAGGTGATAGTACTTGTTTTGATCATGGCATAGGCATAGGCATAAGGTAAGAAATTTTTTAGAGGACTCTAGTGCATAATTGGTAGTGTTTATTTCTTTGATTATTTGAGGTGCTTGTCCTTAAATTTCTTATCATGAAGCTCTATATATGGATTGTGAATGTTGAATGTCTTTGTCGCTTCATAAATATGAGTCATGACAATGCAACTTGCAATTTTAAATTCGCATCCGACTCATCAATTTGTTTTGGTTTTCAATATCCGTATATAAATATTGTCACTCAGTTGATTTTTGTTGTTATCTTTAGCAGTATAGTCTAACTTGTATTTATCTTTTTTAGGATACAACCGTCGACATATTTAACTATAAAATATTTTGTATCTTATAAAATAAGAAGTATAGAATTTAAATAAAATTAAGGTTTAATGGGAATATATTGTTAGTGTAAATTATTTTACACTAACAACATATATAAGTTATTGAGTTGCTGGTTATTTTAGGATGAGAGTTAACAATCACGAGGTGAGAGGATATATTTAATGGTAGTTATTAAATGTGAATGTAAAATTGATTTATACTGATAGTGCACCGTATATTGTTTTATAAAATTATAATAAAATATTGTTATTAGTATTAAGAAGACTTCTATTCTTTTTATTAAGACTTTACTTTAGAGTTTGCTTTAGGTCTCAATAGGTATTTGGGTCGACTCTAAATGAATTTTCATTTCATTTGATACAAATTTATTTACATAGGTTAACTTTATCTAACATGATTGATTTACTTTGATGTATCAAGTATATGAGTAAAAGTTTTATATTTAATAAAAAAGTGAAGATTGAACATTATATAAATGAAATGACATATATACTATTTAGTATCTTAATATTTGCTTTTATATAAAGTCTATTTGTAAAAGTGATTTTAGTATTTCATAATTTATAAGTTATCTTTAAAGATTTTTTAAAAAATAAAAACTGTTTTATGATGTGAAAAATATTTTATTTAAAAAGAATCAGTTTGATTTTTTCGAATTAGTTTATATATTATTTTTTAGATATTCAATTTTTTTTAAACTGTAACAAACAAATATAAATTTTTAAAAGTGATTATTTTGTTTTAAAAGATATTAATTTTACAAAAATAAATTATACGAAACGCACCTATAATTTATATTTTGTAATCTACGTCTACACAAGTATTGTTCTATTTTGTAAAACAAATAATGAATTTTGATAAATAATTGTGAATAAATTCATTTTAAAACACTTTTTTTATATAATTTAATTCTCTATTAGAATTTAGACTTAAATTTTTTGAATAATTATCTTTAATTAAAATTTATTAACCATTTAAATCGAATTAATTGGTTCTATTTAAAATCCTAACAACAATAGAAAATACGATTTAAAAAATTATAAATTAATGACTATCGTGTTCACTAATGAAACAATTATTTCACTAGTATTGTTCAAACATAGATCGAGGGTATTTTAGGAATTATAACTTTTTATGAAAGAGAGGTGTAACTAGTATGTTTGTGAGTGTAACTAGCAAAAGTCTTTTATTTATTATTGTTCATCATAAATTAACATAGCTTCATTCATAATCCAACATTTTCCTTTTCTCCATTTTAATCAGATTTAGCTCTCACATCCTCGCATTTTACAATACTTTTTCTCCAAATTTTCGGTAATGTGGTGACCCTTTTGAATTCCCTATCAGAATTCGCAATTGGGGTTCCACTTCATAGATCCTACCCATAAAAGTCTCAATTTTTTTTCTCTTGGGAATGATGGAAAGTTTCAGCGCCGAAGATCTGTCCACAATCGGAGGAATCGCGACCGTATCGATCCTCCATTCATTCATTCCAACACACTGGCTTCCTTTCTCCATAGTGGGTCGTGCTCAGAAATGGACCCTTTCCAGAACCCTCCTTGTTAGTATGTGCTTCAGATCCCTTTTTTCACTTTTCTTTTTTGCTTAATTGTTTTCTTGCTTCTTGATTTCTTCTATGATGCAATTTTAATTTCCAAAGTTTTTTGAAGAGGTTGTGTTAAAAGGGTAAGGCTATAATGGAAAATCTTGAAGCTTTAGTTTCTGGTTGTTAAATAATTATGTGAGATTGAAGAGTGTAGAGAGAATGTAGTTCTGTGCATTAGATTTGTGGCTGGTTGGATTGACTTATTTGAGTTTTTCTATGGGCCTAAGTAACTGTGAGACAATTTGGAAGAGTTTTTGGAAACTGTTGTCCATAAGCTGTTTTTGGCTTATTTTTGTAAGTGATCTAGGATAATATGAAAATAGTTTATAGCTTATATGAAAAGTGAAAAACAGTTTGATTTTATTATATATTTTGTTGTGGAGATAGCTTATACATAAGTAATGGTTAAAGTTAATTAAGTTGTTTATCCAAGTCTAGAAAATTAGAATTTTGATGTTTTTCAGTTATAAGTTAATGATCCTTTAACTTTATGTGTAGTTTTTGACATCTAATGTAAGTCGGTAACCATGTTATTGGTGCAAAGTCCATGGACTTCGACTTTGCTAATGACGAATCTCAGTCGGAAAACTGGCTGACCACCTTTACTGGGATCTCTCATCCCAACCCTGTTTTTTCCATCCACATGGCTCGAACTTAGACCTCGCGTAAGGCATTTCAATCCAGTTCCATATTAACCATGTTGGTTGTTTGTATGTCAATTATAACTTCTTCCTCGTTTCATATTAAGAACTATCTTTTAAGGTTATGCACACTTCTTAAGAAAATCATTGAGTGAACTAATTTCTATGATAAAATAAGTTTCACTTACTAAAGTACCCTATTATTAGTATTGAGTGGAGTAGTTAGGTGAGTTGAGATTCAATAAATAATGATCTATTAGTAGAAAAAGATAATTAGTGTTTCATTGATATTCTATAATGACAAATAATATGAGACAAGCCGATATTCCATACGAGACAGAGGGGGTACCATTAATTACTCAGCGAGTAACAGAACAATTAACAGTTTTGGCAGTTACTAGCTTATCTGTCAAAACGGTTGTTTCTTCAACTACTTAAATTGGTAATAACATTGAACTATATAGTGTTTTTTGGCACATTATAGGTGTCAAATATCTATTACTCTTAGTCATATTGCTCAATAGTGAATACATATTTTCTAAATAAGATACAGCTATGGAAGATTATGTTTGGATTTTTGTTGAAAATCTTTACACGTATATTTGAACCTAAAGTATCTTCAGAGTTTCTCCAAAGTAACATTTGCAACATGAATCCAAACATGTACTAAGTTATTTTGTTTTGGCATTAGAGTTCTTTTCCATGTCAAAATGTAGAAGAGTGAAGCACGATGCAAGTACTTCAGAAGATTCTTCTATTTATCTTAGCAGAGCATTTTTAACTTTGTTTTCTTCATGCAGCTGCATTTGGAGCAATTTTGCATGTAATATCCACTTCGCTTCTCGGTATAACAGCAATTACCATGGCAAACACCATTGCTGGTGAAGAAACAGTGCATAAGCTTGCTTCACTTTTGCTCGTATTTCTCGGTGGTATGTATATTATATTGTTTGTTATGGGAAAGGGTGGCCATAGTCATTCGCACAACCAACCCATGGAGAAAATGGCTGTAGCTGGACTTATTCTTGTTCCTGCATTGTCTCCTTGTGCTACAACACTTCCAGTATTTCTTGCTGTTGGAAATTCATCTTCCATGATGGTTCTTGCCATCATAGTGCTTCTATTCAGGTATTAAGATTTTTTGTACTCTTGCTTTTTGGTGCTTGTTTTTCAAAGGTGCAAAGCTTTCTTCTGCTTTCATTCGCATATGTGGTGGATCCTTTTCTTGGTTATCAAGATTAGACATTCTGAACCGTTGGTTATCATTATAAACAATGAATTACGTAAAGACCCTTGAGAAGTGTTTCACTTCAGGACCATAAAACGTGTCTTGACCATCAGGACACGAATACGCAATTCAAACTGATTAATTATACTCTATCTAATGCTGTTGAAGCCAGACAAGAGAACGAACTGCGGAAACTTCCAGTTCAGGTTCATCTGCTTAAACTTACTAGTCGAATCATATGATATTGTACGAATAATTCACATAGAACAATATTCATAAAATCCTCAGATAATAAGCTAAAGCATCTAACAAGTAATGATTTCACGATTCAACCTGGTTTTGAGTGATTTTGACTGGTCCAAAGTGGTTTGACCATCAATTCAGTTTAGTACAACCTAAAATCAGACAGGTCTCTACTTCACAAGTTAAAGTGTTAAACCAGTCAAACTTCTCATTTGGTCCAACTCTGACAACAATTAATTTCTAGAGCATTTGCTGACATGAGGAAACTTTTATAGAATTTGTAATATTAAGACATTGCTGTGAAGTGTGAACCATTTCTTCATAACAACATTGCTAAAGCCAGTGTTGTCAAATAGTAACTACAGGCACAATGCTATAGCATCGTAGAATTTGGACAAATCACTATTGTTTCGTGATATGCCATTTAGTATAGAATGTCGTCAAATAGAGGCAGTAGTGGCACCATAGCGTGGTAGTGTAGCGGAATTTTAACAAACAGCTATTTTCTACGATTGCGATTGACAACACCGGCTAAAACTTCTACTATGCAAGTGATGGTGTTAGAAGTTAGAACTTGTACTCTTAATTGCTAAGCGTTAATCATACCCTCTCTGTTGCTTTGGTACCACAAACTTTATAGAATTTGAGAAGCTAGTGAACAGAGATTGATCACAGTCCAGCAAGATACCTTTACTTTTTTTGTAAAATTCTGGTTGGTTGTTACAACATTTATTTGAGAATCTTGTCTTTGACTTTCAAATGCTGTTTTTTTACAAAAGATGCTTAAAATTGAACCTTGAAATTCCTTCTTACTCTCTGTTGATGCTAGTTTGGTATTAGATGCCAATTAAGTTTGTGGAAGTTTTTGTTTGGAGATTTATTACTGTTTAATAAGCTTAACACATTGCATTTGCAGCACAATTTCTGTGATGACTTCACTAGTAGCATTGTCATTTTATGGTGCCAGTCAGCTGAAGTTTCATTGGGTCGAGCGATACGACAAACTTCTTGTTGGTTCAGTACTGTGTTTAGTAGGTTTGTTGACCCTAATTTTCCATGATCATGAACATGATCATAATCTTAATCATGGAGAAGTAGCTTCAGTTGGAGAGCACTTGCATAGAAAGATTATCTCCTTATGAAAGTATATAAATATCCTGTAATTTGACACTTTTGAGGATTGTCTTGTTTCTATTTTGTATGATGCAAAATGTTGTTACTTAGAGAAATGGTCATGTTGGTCTAGTTAAAGTTGTGTGGAGTACACTGAGTTTACCATGTGAAGATAATGAATATTGAAATTAATGTGGTTGTAGGTAGAACCGTCCCAATATAATTTTGGTGGCATGTGCGAAGTTTGATCTTGATGTCTTATTTTTTTTGTATATATGTTCTTTATTCTTTTAAAAAGTTATATAATGATAATGAATTTTATTATATTTGATGTGATATTAAGCAACTTGTTATGTTTTTTTGATGCATATTAGTCAATTTATTTTGGATCTTATGGTTAAGATGATGATGATGATGATGATGATGATGATGATGATGATGATAATAATAATAATAATAATAATAATAATAATAATAATAATAATAATAATAATAATAAATTTTATCATGTTTGATACAATCAACATATTTTTGTATGATAAGATCTCATTCGACAATATTAAGATAATAAAAGTACTTTTTCTGTATTAAAATAATTATCATATTTATAAAAATTATTTGTCCTAAAATAATGGTCACTTTTTGATTTTCAATGTAACCTTAATTATTTTATTGCAATTGTATCTTTTAATTAATGTTGTTTACATCATTCTCAATTTATTATTTTTCACTTTGTATTTATTATAATAAAAATAGACCAATAATTAATATGTGTAGTTTGGTAAAATCATTTTTCTCTTTTATTTATTTATTATATTTTCTTAATTTGTGTGAAATGGTCAATTAGTAGAAGTAAATAAAATAAACAAATAAAGAGAAAGAAAGGAAAGGAAAAAAATCATAAAAAAGATGAAAGATCATGTGTTGTGTTTTATCATGTTTTGTAGATTTTGTATTGCTAACAGATTGAGTTGTATTAGAAGGAACACGTCTATCACAAACACAACAAAAGTCTTAATCATAAGAAACAAAAATAAAAACATCAAAACCAATTAAAGCATTTATTGATTTAAGTTTATGAATGTTCTTACGTAAGTATATCTTTATATAAACTTGTGAGAAATTAAATACATTCATTAATATTAAAAAACATTTTAAATAAGGGTCAAAAAGTATTTCAAATAATAAATACACTATAAAAGTTGTAATTTTTTTTAATATATATAGATTTATTATTTTTTTAAAAAATTATATAGTTTCTCATCGAATTGTGATGTTATAAAGTCAACATTAATTAATTCCTAAAAAAAGTCTTTTTTTTTTATGACATAACAAACAAAGCTCTTGTCTATTAATAAATTATATTTAATTTTAATTGTAAATTATATTATTTATTATATTATATATCATGAATGGAATGTTGGTCGTGTAAATCAATTAACATTAATGCACCATCCCCTTGAAGTGAGGCATTATCATTTTCTCCTAAATTTGTATTAAAAAAACATTAATGCACAAAAGTTATAAGGACGAAATATAATTTAATGTTTTTGGATTTTATGAACATTAATTTATATCATGCTATTCCAAAATGCAATGTAATATGGTGTTGATAAATATAACGTTGTATCATGTGATATTAACATCGTGACCATTCTTTCAGGAAAAAAAAAACATTGTGACCGTAGACTAAAATTTAATTTAATTAGACATCTATGTGATTATGTAATTGAAAGTATATGTTTAAAATGAAATTGTCTTATGAAGTGTTGATGAATTTTTAATATTCATATTATAAAATTTTATTAAATAGAATTAAATTAAAAAGACTTATTTATGAATCTCGACACTACGTAATGGATGATGATTCACTTACTCTAGAAGTGACTTTAATTTTTTTCTTTTATTGTATTTATTGTTAAATGTGATTTTGATAATTTTCTCATGGACTTCTATTTTCCTTTTTTTTTGACAAACTTTTTTTCCTTTTTTTGTGTGGCTAGTTATCTTGAAATATTATAATGACACAATGGTAATTCCAAGATTCAAAGTAGATTTAGAGTAAAAGTGTAATAACAACGCATTGAAAGTGTACCTAAATTTTACACTATTTTATTCAAACAATATTGTTATAGCGTAAGATAATAAAATATGATTGGACTTGTGCAATTTTTTTATAAAGTGATTGTATATATAATTATTAAACTATTAAGAGTTCTTGAATATTACTTGTATTTTATAACAAAAAAATTATTACATGTATTTAAAATCTCATTGACCAACCCTCATACTGTGTATTCAACCATTCTCATGTTTCTCATATTACTTTCCTTATATATAAATTTGAAACATTATTTTTTTTTACTATAAATAAGTGTCAAGACTATGAAAATTTTATTTTCCAACCAACTAATCCCTTCTAAGTTTTCCTAAGCTTCTCCTAAATTATTATTCTCCATTGGCATAATGAACCATTTTTGGGCTTTTCGTAGAGAAATAGCTCAAAACAATGAATGTATTCGTCTTGATGAACGTGACAATATAACTCCCAATAACCATCCATCACCAAATAGCCACTTCACAACACCTCAAACTATGCTACCTAGACGTCCCCAAAATCAACCCATGAGTCTCAACAATATCACTCAAGGTATATATCAACCTTATTCTTAATGTTTTATTTAAATAAAAATATTATTATTATTATTATTATTATTATTATTATTATGTAAATTAATATTTATTTTCTCATGTCAAATGTAGGGAGGTATCATACAAATAATGTTGTTGATTCTAGGACTCAACCAATGGTCCCTTTTTCCTCCTCTAGCAACAACAACACTGCATCCTTCATAACAACACCTCAATATGGTCGAACATTGTCTTTGGTCCCACACAGCATTTCTCTTGTTCCTTCTTATCAAACAAATTCAACTAGAAATACTTCATCAAATGGTTATGCAAATCCTTCTAGACCAATTTTTCATAATCGAAAGAATTTTCGATATCTTCCTTATGGAGGAGGGGGTTCCAATAGCATTAATGATTTCAATTCTCATCCAACGGTTGACATTAATAATTTTCAAGTTGTAAAAGATGAAATGTTACCGGTTACGACACCTCAATTTCGTTCAATACAAATTAAGGATTTGGATATGTTTTGTTCTTCTAGTAATACAAAAAGGGATTCAGTTGAACATCACACGTTTGACATTCGAGACACAGATGCTTGGAAAAGATCAATGAAACTATCTGATGATTGTTGTGAAGCAATGCAAAATCAAAAGAAAGAGCTGGTTCTATTCAAGGATGAAAAGAAAACAATTCCTACAAACTCTATGATTGAAATCAATTATGCAAATGATAATGATGAGGAGAATTTGGATCTTTCTCTTCAACTTTAAATAATCAATTCTATTTACTTCAATAAATTATGTCTTTTGTTTTTTCACAATAAAATTTTGATATAATTACAACTTTTATTAGAGGGGTCTCTATTGAAATTTTTGTATATATATTTGGTCTCTTTTATTTATTTATAGAACGTATTAAATAATCTTTTAGTCTAGCCAAAAGTGAGGGAAAATTTTTCCCAACATTTAAAGGAAATTAAACTCTTGCCACGTAGACTACATGTCTTAGAGTAAAATCGTCAACCACGATACATAGGTCATTGCATTTTAAATTTGAAAATAATATATATATATATATATATATATATATATATATATATATATATATATGATGAATCAAATTATTGATGTAATATATGGTTATAAAAAAATTATAATTTTTTATTAGATACGTGTAAAGTAAAATTTATTGTTGGATTGAAAATTTATATCAATTATATAATATTGGTAAATTTTTATGTTAATTAAAATTATTTGATATGTTTTTAGATATAGTATAATTATCAATGTAAACTCTTTTATTAAAATAATGTTTCATAAATTATTTTGATAAAAGTTTAATAATAATTAATAATTTTTCATTTTGAATAAATTTATATAAATAACTTATAAGTTAAACTTCAATTATTGTTTGAAAATAAAATAGAATAATTTATGTGGAAAATTGATTATTTTTTTTATAAAGGGAAATTTTTATTTCTACACATTTATAATCAACATAATAACATTTTTATATTTTCTTCTTTTATAGGACAACTTTTATAAATGATATTGAACATACATTCTTTCTTCTTTATTCTTTTTTTATCTCATTGAACATACATTCTCAA
>JBBPBQ010000004.1:47545015-47560428 GCA_037974755.1 Cicer yamashitae
TAAAAGACAAGTAAATAATAATGATAATAATGATATTTGTAAATTTCATTATACATTCACTCAAATTTTATGATTGAACGACTGATTTAATATAGATATAAAATTGTATTTTAAAATCATTCAACAATGTGTTTGAATAACACTCATTTTTTTTTAATATTTATTATATTAATTATAAGCAGTAGTAATTAGTCAAAAAAAAGGTAGTAGTAATTAATAATACTAATAATATTAACATTTTTATCGACATTGTAATAAGAATCATATTAATTGCATGAATTGAACTGATTGTAATAATTTAAATTAATATTCATAATGAGTTACATATTTATCAAAATAATTTATATAATTAATGGAATTCTATAATCTACATGGTCAAACTCATTCTCAAAATTAATGAACTGACCTGTTTGATTCCCTTTCTAAGATTTTAATAAACTAAAATTTATGAAGAAAAAAGGAAAAACAAAAAATTGGGAACATAAAATTAACTTAAAAAAAGAAAAAACAAAAATTTTAAAAATTCTTCATATTAAGAAGATTTTCTGAACCTTGAACAAATGTTATATAATGTAGTTTTTTAATGCATATTTTTTTTCATTGTCTTATTATCCTATAAACCACTTTAATAAAAAGCTCTTCACGAATATTAAAATAATTCTACAAATATCTAATAGCTATCGCATTCTATTTTTTGTTAATATTTTGTTATGCTGTTGTAACTACTTTGTCTTAGAGTAATGACTTCATATATAAACCCTTATGTTGGGAAAGTTCAGATCATGAACTTCATATAAGAAAAAATTAAGAGAACAAAGTGAGAATGAGTTTAGAGGAGCTCTTATTAATTCAATGAGTTGAATCTTTGCTTGTTCTCAATGTGTCTTATTACTATGTTAGCACATAATAGAAGCAGAAAATGACAAAAGCATAACAGAAGCCAAGACCTCTAGATGAGGATTTGGATTACATCCACTTAGAACTTCGTACGATTATGCAGTCAACACATTGGTGGCGTCTGGTCCAAAATTGAGGTATATTTTAATTTTTAAAAAATATAAAATTTCGAGTTTTAATTATAAAACATCCAATCTTAATGACACAACTACCAATATATTGACTGTACAACTGCACGATGTTCTAACTACATACAATCAAATCGTCGCAGTGTCACAGAGTTCATTCTTGGCACTTAATTCTTTTATCTTATATAGATAAATGAATTGTCGGTATGAGTGAATTGATTTGGGTCAAGTAATCAAGTGACACAACATAATTTGAATATATATAATGTTATGTTATTGAATTTCATGAATATTTTTTACAAATATTCATAAATGTTTTAACACAGATTAAACTCAACAATTTAATATTCTAATACTTAAAATAAGCTAAAACACTTTTAAAGCAACACAAAAAGCTGATATCAGAACCATACAACTTCAAATTTGTATAACCAAATTTCAACATTCTTAGTGCATGTTTGGTTTCAATTTTAGAGGACTCAATCAATTTTAGAGGGCTAAAATTGACTTTGGCATGTTTGAGTATTGTTGAGTAGAATTAATTTTGCCTTCAAAATTGATTCTAACTTGAAGTTAAAATTTGTTGCTTATGAGTCTAAACGTGATTTTTGCACTGAAATTTATTATTCAACTCATTTTTATTTAAATATATTTAAACATATATCGCTTTACATTCAACTTACTTTTAAATAAAATCAATTTTATTTAGTACTTAATCAAACACACGCTTAGTAGCAAAACATAAATTGGTTACTTTTGCACAATTAATGACAAACAAAACACACCATGCTTGCACTTAAAAATTATGACTATGCTTTTAATTATTGATTGAGAATCTTTAATTTACGTATTGTTATGCTACAAACTTTTATGTGTGCAACTAACTACAACTTTGTCTTTCAATATAAAATTCTTTTAATTTATTAGATGCATTTATTACTATAAGAGATCTGATGAACCTATTGAATGTCAATAGCAACACATAATAGAAGCAAAATAGAAGTGAAGTCCTCAAGGTAAGGATTTGGATTACATGCAGTCACAATTGCATGCAGTTGCGCAGTTAGCACATTGGTAGTCGTTCGGTCCAAAATTAACAACACGTTTAATCCCATAAGTGTATATGCTTCTTTTATTTTTTTATGATAGAATCAAACCTATAAATAGTCTTTATTCATGAACTTGCTTTCATCTCTTCATTCAGAAAATACACAATCTATATTGAACTGATTAAGAGCTTGAAAAAAAAATGCAGTTAGTGTTCCATGTAGCATTTGTTAGAAAACTATTATAATGCAAATGATGAAAACACTAAGCAATGAGCCACAATCAATATTGAGTTTTGAACATGATTAGAAAAGGAAAAACCTTGTGAGCAGAAGAAATTCTAATAGTCACTAGTATATATGAATTCATAAAAAGAAAGATCATTGCATTAATATTGAACTTCAAACTTGTAACAAGATGATACCACAATTCGATTTTGAAACTACAATGAAGAAAATGCATGAAAAAAAAGGAAAGTAAATGGCCTAGGCAATTAGAAAGTTCACAATCATGTACTTAAGAAAAACAATTAATTATTTATTCCTCCATTTGGAAGAAAGCTTTTCTTGTAATATGTATAATCGTGTCTCCAATTTTCGTCACCATCAAACTCTTCAACAGTTTGATTATTTAAATCAAACCAAGTTAGCTTATGGTCACTTCTTATGAAGAATATTTCCCCATTTTTTCCCATTTCGATAGGACTTTGAATACAAGACAAAGGCCCAACAATGAAGAGTTTGGTCTACGATTCCTTCACACCGAGTTCGCCTAAAATTGAGATGTGAAAAGTAGTGGTTTGCTCATCATATATAATCAAGGTGATGGATCCATTCAACTCCACCAAATTTCTCCACCACACTTTATAATCTTTATTATCATCTATGTAGGGTATCGGTGTGATAACGAACGACTAATTGTTCAAGTCAAATGATACCAAACGCGCTCCACCTAATGTATGAGTTGCTTCTTCATTATCACACAACCAATGACACACACCGTCCACATACACATGGACATCTTGACAACTTCGATAGGAAGTTGGCATATCAAAATCAAGTTTACGCCAAGAGTCACTTCTTAGGCTATATATTTCCCAATTGTAAGCAGTTGCTGGTGTTGAATCAGATGTAAATGATACATGACGAATCACCTTATAGTCATCTCTAACAGGGTCATAACCAAATCCATATACATCAAGTTGCGGCATAGGCTGACAAGGCAACGGAAGGTGACGTGACTCAATAGGGCTAGGAGGAATGACCTTGAATTCTTTGGTAGTTGGGTTCCACAATAAAACACTTCGAAGATCAGACTTAACGAGACAAAGTATGCCATGAACACTAGCAAAACCAAAAATCTTAAAATCAACTGGGTAATTCAAATCAAATTGGACTATGTGTTCTTTATTAGGAGGTAGATTTGGCCAATCTAATTTGATTTTGTTCACAAATCTCTTTCTAGAAAGAGAATACAACCCGGTATAATATTTGTCACCTGTAATGAATGGTATAGGAAATTCTAGGAAGTCGAATCCCCATGAATACATCATATTCACAAGCGCGACATCATCACTTGTATATGGTAGACGTAGTTGTAGGAGGAGCGATGCATTATCGTGGTTACATATAAATTTGTAACGGAACATGATCATGAAACAAAGGTCTCCAAATAAGAGAGACCATGATTTACATACGCACATAAACCGCTTCAAAGATTTAATAGGTAATTTTGATAGAATAGAGAAGACAATATCATCGGGTATATAATTTCTTACCTTGTCAATTGTGGCGACAGCAAAAGTTTTCTCCAAATCATGCAACACGCATGCAGTTGCAATGTTGTTACGGCGACTATTAGAGGCAACAAAATTGGAAGAAGCCATAAGATGTTATAAGAAAATTGTGCAAGTCAACTATATGAACAAAGGTTTATCTTTTTCCCCGTAAGTTTTTTTATATGTTAACATCGTATAAATGGCAGTTTCTTTTATATTAAGTTCATGTGTAGCAAGCCTATTATTTATTAATTAGGGTTTAGGGTGGAGAAAGTTGCGGCAATAGCCAAACAGTTAGTTTCAAAACCAAAGACAAAGTCTTTAATATATTTTACAAAACAAAATTTCATTCATTAAAAAAAAAACAGCTTAAAAATCCTTAAATCAATGAAATGGGAAATGACATTGTGGTGGGTTAGTTTATGGTTTATCATTTCTTATACAAATACATAAGAAAAAAAGTAGAAAATATTTTTTTATTATTAAAAAAAAACAACAGAAAATAAGGACCAATGATTTGATCTAAAATTCTTACTAGTGTAATTGAAGATAAGCATACAAATGTAAATTCTTTGTAAGTGTTTAATAAGTCTTAGTTCTTAATAAATCTATATTTTATAATATATTTGAAATTTTAGAAAAAATTTAAAAAAATAACATAATAAACGATCATATAATATCTTTATTTTAAGAAATATTTTATAGTGTCGTTAATTTAAAAGAGAAAAATAAGTTGTCCCCTCCTTTTTTCTCCAAAATCCAATTCTTAAAAACACCCTTAATGTCTTTGTGACTAACATCATTCCCTCACCCTATTTTTTATATAAAAAATAGAAAATAATTAAATAAAAATAATAATTTTTGAAATATCCAATATGGTTTAACCTAGATTAGACCAAATTTTTTTGAAGTTAAAGTTAAATTATTTATTATTTGAAGAAATTAACATGAAGTAGGCATTTAAGTAAATTACTATGTTATATCACGTTTTCAAAAAGGCGGACTCAAACATAAAAGTAACTATGATGGGTAACAGATTGAATTTATGCCTTGATTTTTTTTTTTTTATCACGACACATTTGAGACTTACAAAATTTAGTTATACGTAACACTTTTTTGACAATTTATTACTCGGCCCAATTAAATTTCATACACTTAGACTAATTTTTTTATTAAAAAAAATAGCCCTTCAAATAAATTAAAACATTCGAAAATCCAACATAAAAATCTTAAACTAGATCAAAAAAAATTGACAATTTTATAGAACAAATTAGTTTTATAGATATGAAATCATAAATCAGTTATCAAACCAAACAACTTCAAGTTTGGCCTAATTAGTTTAGGTTCGACAAAGCTACAACAAAACAAAAAAAACTCAAATCAAACTCTTGAACTTGAATTGAGTCATTTGATTAATAGGGTTGGCCCATAGTTGAACACCCCTAAACATGGGTGACTTTATTGTTCTATGTTTGAGTTTTATTTTTATATACCATCAAATTATTAGATAATATTACATCTGTCTTTATATATAAAATTTCTTTAAACAATTCACAAAATTTAAGAACTTTTTACATTAAATGTGTCAACGACATTCTAAAATTATCCTTTAATTATTAAGACAGAAAAACAAATGATCTTTTAACTCTTTTCATTCTATTAAGAATATTTTGTGAAAAAATAATTAATGTATCTTATAATTTGTAAATAGTCTTATAGAAAAGGACAATTTTTTTTATAAGATAGTCTTACATATAGAGAGACAATAGTATAGTATTTATTTAATATTAATTAGAATTTTTTTTTTAGAAGCCCCTTATGATCTTTTGATATGTTTCTAAAGGCAAATTCTAAGATAGACCAGGTCCACCATGAACCAATGCTTAAATATTATTCAAAATACTAATGACGATCGACGACACTCTTTAGAAATATAAGTTAACGATTATCTCTCTCTACATTTGAGATTGTGACTTATTGATGTCGGTTTGACGAGTTCAGTTTAGAGTGATATATTCACTTTTCGTTATTTTTGCATCGATCGAGTTATTAATTGTCTCATTCATAAAGTACAAAAGTACGATTTTGAGGAATGTCGTCAATTTTCGTTAAAGTTTCGAATAACTTTTAAACATTGGTTAACAATGAACCACGTACGAATGTGTTGGTATATCAAGTGTGAGTAAAGAAGTCTCACATTCAATGAAAAAATAGATATAGAGTACTATACAAGTGGAAAGACCCCTAAATCTCTTCCCTTAAATTTTTAGTTAAAGATGTGGTGTTCAATTGCAATATTCTCTTTATTTATTTATTTTTTTACAAAAAATAATATCCATGTTACACACATGCACAATATACAAAAAATAATTAGGCCACATAGATTATGTGCATCATAAGATAAGTTGATTTTTTAAACTGAACGAGCATTATATGCCATTATGTGGATTTATTATTGTAATAATTGAAGGAGAAGGACAATGAAGAAAAAGTGAAGTAAAGCATCGATGAAGGCATATATGACTAAAAAGGGTGATCATCCAAAAGCAAATCACATGTCCACTGCAATGCCCACACTCTTTTTTTCTCCTTTGCCTAAATTTCATTTTATTAATCTCCATAGGAAATTGGATTTTGTTTATATTATACACATATGGGTTTAGAGCTCTCAAGTCTCAACCATATATGTGCTTATCACTTTGTTGCCAAATCAAAAAATTTGGTAAAATTTGTGCTCATTCAATAGATTTATAGTTGTAGCTAGGTGCATTTACACTCTCTTGCCCCACCCCTTATACCAATCACAGCCACACTATCTAGTTATATTTCCTCTCTATGTAGTAGCTATATCTCTCTCTCTCTCATTATTACTCATTAGGTTATATACAAAAATTATGTCACATACAAAAACTACATATGTATGAAAAAAAATAAATAAATGGTATTCTCATAAATTAATATAGAAGTTTAACTTTTATGTACTATCGGTGTAATTTTTTTTACACAAGCATCTCACTATGATTGATTATTGACGTGACTTTAGAAGTAATTATTGTAAAAGTTAAATATTATTAATAATTTAACGGTTATGATTAACTGACAATATAAAAACTTTTTATACTAACGGTGTATAAAAACTTAAATTCTTAATTTAGTTTGGGACTAACACTTCAAAAACTCTAAATTCAAAACCAACACGACATGACATGATCGACAAATAATTGAATTTGTGGTCAGAAAATCAATTGGGTTTAGTTTAGATGGGAGAGATCCCCTTAATAGGAAATTTTTCTTGTTTCTCACATGGTGCATTAGAAAATGAGTCAAACTTAGGTTCAGTTCCGTTCAATTCGATAAAAATTGGTTCAACTTAAAATTGACTCGAATTCGTCACAAACTTAAATTCGACTCGATTCAAGTTTACTATCAACTCAATTCGACTCAATAGTTCGAATCAAATGAACCAAAAGACAAAATAAAACACTTAAAGGAACAAATGTGTTCCTTCAACTTTAAGTTAAAATATTAATAAAAATTAACTAAAGTACATATAATTTAAATTTAAACTAGACTTAAAAATCAATATTCTTAGATCAATTTTCTCATTACTGCTAATTGTTCATGTGTTGGTGATGCACTTCTTATATAAGAGAAGAGGAGAGTGTAAATGAGTATATTTTTCGATATTGGAGACCAAATTTGGTTTTTCTATAAACAATGGAGTTGTATGTATTTTTAGTAGCTTTCAAATGATATAAATAACTTATTAATATTAGTTTTTCAAATGATTTTATTTCATTTCAAAATGACATTTACAATGTGTTCAACAACATCTTCAAGCATTTTAATATTTACACCTAAATTAATTTTTTTAACAACTCCTAGTGAAATTTATTTCATACAAAAATAAAATTATATAAAATTGACAATATACACACTCTCTTATATATTTACTGACCTAACTGTCAAATCAAAAGTTCTTATTGAATAAAACAACTCCACAATTTTTTTTATAAAATTTTAAAACTATTTAATACTTTATTAAATAATTTCAAATGGACGTATAACAAGCTTTTGAAAATATAAACAAATATCGATGACTAAATTACATAGTTACGAATTTTATATTTATATAAAATTTTGTATATATGATCATTCATATATTATGTCAATAATCAGCCGTTCGATTGGTGAAATTCATCATTTATAAAGTTATTAAGCGAAATAACTCGTCACATAAGGACTTTTGGAGTCAATGGATCTTAACCCATGTGTGTGTGTATATATATATATAGCTGATTCGTAAACCAAATGAGTCGAACTAATATAGTTTAAGTTCAACTCATTTATTTAGCGAACTCAATTTTCAACTCAAGTTTAACTCATTTGATTTATGAACCAAGTTCAACGAACTAATTATCGAATCGTGTTTCAAATTATTTTTGAATTAATAATATTTTAAATCTCTTATTTATTATTTTACTATGGTTTAAATTTTACTAGACTCTTTATTCACTAGAGAGAATCCAATCCCAATTTAGATGGATCCCATCTCATTCGAAACATAACTTATCTAAAATATATTATTACATAACACCTTAAATTAGAAAAACAGTATCATGAAAAATTAGAAAAACATTTCTTCCTTATTGATAAAAAATAGAAAAATAAATAATACCAACGGAATATAATACAATCTAATATATTTTCATGTAATTATTTTTACAAATATCAATACATCATAATGAATAATAAATATAATTTTAAAAATAGTTATAATAAAAATTAAACATTTATAACAATTTTAATTATGGAGATTAATAATATTGATGTATATAAATTAAATTTATATTTATAAACACTCTTTTAATCTTCTAAACTTTTTCTATATTGATGATTCATTAAATACCATCTTTAAATTTTAGTTCAAACTGTAAATATTAAGATTGAATATCGTCGTTGAAATCTAAACATAAGAGTTTGTAGTTATGCATAAATTTTAAGCGTTACTTATTTAATAAACATTCACTAAAATCGAAGGTCTTTTTAAATTAGAATAGAATCTCTTATATTGGAGTAGAATGAAACTTTGAATGTTACAAGCGCGTGGCAGTACGCTCCACCATGAGCAGAAAAGCAAGGTGACGTGGAAATGGGGTCCACAAAGCACGGTAAGATGTCTGTATCTTTTGGTATGTTTGATTTGCATGGTTTAGTAGCCAGCAATGGAGTGAACACTTTCTTTCTCTCTCTCTTCTCTGTTAAATTCTCTTCTTTTTCCCCAAATCCAATATCTGTCAATCATTCTCTGAATTCCAACTTCTCAATGTGCATCTCTGCACTTTCGGTAGGTACCCACTCAAATTCTTTTTTTTTTTTTTTTGCTTTTTGGGTTTCCTCTTTTGTTCTTAATATATAAAACTGTTTTTGGGTTTGAATGTTTGATCCAATTTCTTTTCTAATAAATTAAAATTTTCCCTACTTTCTATAATTGATTAATCTTTCCCTTCCTTGAAAGTTTCCTCTTTTGTGTTAAATTTCATTACTTTCTTTTGCATCTCTAGAAACACTGTGCCTCACATTGGGTTTTCAATAGTGTTTTTGTGTTTCACTTTCAAGTTTCAGCTACTTAATTTGTTTGTTTTGAAGTTTGAGTTTGGTTTTTACTTCAGCAACTTCTGGTACTTTTGTGTTGTAATGATTTCACTAACATTGTTTTTCTTTTCTTCAACTTGTTCCTTAGATGCATTTTGTATTTGCTTTTAGTTCCATGTGAAAATTGATAGTGACATTTCATATAATGATCGTTAACATCAACACTAGTTTTTTAGACTTGATGTTAGTGCCTCTTGTAATGTGTGTATGTAGAAAAATATACTTATGATTTGTATTTTTCTTGTAGCAATTGTTACTAGGCTTGTCATGTTATGTCTAGTTGTTTGTTATGGCTCGTCATGTTACTTGGAAACTGAACCGTAGTATTTAAACATAACTTATACATTATAAATCTTAAACATGAAATTAATAGAAAGGAACTACAACTCCTCTGCTGTTGGAGACATAAGCACAATTGGCCTAACTTTGTGATCAAATCTGAGTGTTCATGGTTTGCGTTTTTTTGTATTTGTTTTCTTTTGAACTATGGGTTGTTGTTCTAATCCTAGTACTTGTATATAGCTCATTTGTAGTTTTATCTAATATATTTGATGTTGAATGAGTTTGCAGATAGAAATCAAGGTCTAGGATTTCCATAATAAAGAGAAAAGGCGAGAAAGGTAAGTTAGATTTGGGATAATGGGAGCTTCAGGCTCCAAAATGGAGGAAGATAAGGCGCTTCAACTGTGCCGTGAAAGGAAGAAATTTGTTAGGCAAGCACTCGACGGACGTTGCTCATTAGCAGCTGCACATGTTTCATATGTTGAGTCACTGAAAATTGTAGGAAAAGCTCTTAGGAAATTCACAGAACCTGAAACTCACATTGAATCATCCTTATACACTAATGCAACACCAGAAGCACTTGCTTTAACTGATAGGGCATTGTCACACTCTTCACCATCTATGTCACAAAACATTGATGCATCTCCAATTCCCTCTCCTCCTAGTAGTTCTAATAAGTTCTACACAAATCATATGAAACTTAGCAGTTTTTCTTCGAGAAAAGTCGAAGAAAAACCACCTGTACCTATTATAGGAACAGTAACAACATCATCATCAGGCATTGCACAGAATGGAAGTAGAATGTCTGAAACAGAAGCATTTGAAGATTCTTCTCTACCAGATGGAACTCCACATTGGGATTTCTTCGGTCTTTTTAATCCAATCGATCATCAGTTTTCTTTTCAAGAAGGGAAAGGCAACATGCCTCATGACATAGGTAACGGTGGTGATGATATACAACTTGTAAGGGAGGAGGAAGGAATTCCTGAGTTGGAAGATGATGATGAAGAGAAGGTTTCTTCTAGTTGCTCGCACGAATCCAAAGATGAATTTGATGAAGAGCCTACTGCAGAAACTCTAGTCCAAAAATATGAAAATCTAAATACAGCTAATAACCGTGTTCAAGCAAATGTTTTGCATGATACAACAACTAAGCCTGTGAAAGGGGATTCAACTTCTGAAGTTGAATTGGTAAATGGCGAGAAGGAAAGAAACCCTCTGAATTTGTCTGCATCGAAGACACTGGAAACGAATAAATCAGTGGAGAAAGAGAATCATAGTGAAAATAAAGTCACTCCTAAGAATTTCTTTTCAAGTGTGAAGGATATTGAGGTTCTCTTTATTAGAGCTTCGGAATCTGGTGAAGAGGTTCCAAGGATGCTTGAAGCAAATAAATTTCACTTTCGACAAATATTCGCAGGAAAAGAAAGTACTAATCTTTCTTGCTCTCTTCTTTCTATGTGTATCTTTTGAAATTTTATTTTCATTGTTGTGTCATTTATTTCAAAATGAAATGCTTTAAAGTATTAACCAGAGAATTCTTAATTGTTACAGATGGTTCTTTGGCATCCTTATTTGTTAAGGCATGTTTCTCATGTGGGGAGGATCCAAGTCAAGTTCCAGAAGGTAATTTCTGAGTCTTGTTAACTAAAGATCTTTCGGGTTCCCTAGACATTTCTGATCTTGTTGGTTGAACCAATCTTATTGTTTGTTCTAAAAGTATTCCTTAGGAGTGAGTGAACGATAGATGAGTGGCCACACAAGACAAGATAGGATTAGAAATGAAGTTGTTGGATATGCCTCATAGTTATTGATATTCAGGCTGGTCGCTCGAGTGGGAGAGGTTCAGGAGGAATGTTGTAATCTAGACTGTAGAATTTAAATACAAGTTGTACACAGTAAGAGTCCTAAGCTTGAAATTAATAAAAAGGAACTTCAAATGAGACATAGATACAATTGGCCGAACTCTATAATCAAATCTCGTATACTCTCTATTTGCATTTTGCGTATTTGTTTACTTTTGAACCAAGGTTGCTGTTCTAACATAAGTCATTAGGGAGAAATGGGTTATATTAGACCATGTTATTCCAAAGCTTGTTTTACAAGAAATGTTCATTATCTTTTTCTAATTTAGATACTTCATTCCTGTTTGTTCAAATCTGTTTTTGGAATTCAATATCTAACTTTTTTTCTTTCTTTATAACGTCCTAGAGCCGGCTCAAAACTCGGTTAAGTACTTAACCTGGCATAGGACAGCATCATCTCGATCCTCCTCATCTAAAAACCCTTTGGATGCAAACTCAAGAGAAAATTTAGAGGATGTCACAAATAATCTCTTTGATAGTTCGTGTATGATCTCTGGAAGTCATGCATCAACCTTAGATAGGCTATATGCTTGGGAAAAGAAGCTCTATGATGAAGTGAAGGTACCATGTATTTCTTATCAACAAATACGTCGACCTTTACGTATTTTATGTGTTACATATTTTTATTAGTAGTATGTTGAAGAAGTTGTATAAATAGTTACATGTCATAAAACATGAGAATTTCTTTATTGGTTTGCTAATATCATTGTTCGCTTCTGTGAATCACAGGCTAGTGAGATTGTGAGAAAGGAATATGACATGAAGTGTAAAATCTTAAGGAACCTGGAATCAAAAGGAGAAAAAACCTCCACAATCGATAAAACTCGTGCTGCAGTCAAGGATCTGCACTCAAGAATCAGAGTTGCGATTCACAGAATAGACTCTATATCAAAGAGGATTGAGGAGTTGCGGGACAGAGAGCTTCAGCCACAACTTGAGGAATTGATTGAAGGGTATGATTAATTAAGTTTTTCTTCACATTTGAACTTATATGTTTTTCTTCCTTAGTGCTTAGGCATCAAAAAAACTTTATTACAAATAAGGAGTAACCTTATAGCTCAATGTGATTGACATTTTTACAAGTTATGGTGTTGAATTTAAATTTAGTGATTGATTATACAAGAATTATGGCTTTCTATTTGTGACTCGCTGATGCTTACTAACAATCTTTGAATGCTAGCTTAATGAATTTGGATCAATAAGCCAATTATTTATGTTTTCTATGGCCCTGTTTGGATAAACAATTTAATTAGGTGTTTATCATATAAGTGTTTATGTATAAACTATTTCTATAGAAAAGATAAAATAAAGTTAAACTGTTTTCATATAAGCTATAAGTTATTTTCAAAACTATCTCGGAGAGTTTATGGAAATAACTTGAAAATCACTTACGGATATGTCATAAGTTGTTTCCATAAACTCTCCAAAACACGCTCACAAGTGCATATGTTAGTAGATAATAAGCTCAAATAAGTCGGTCCAAACAGGTTCTTAGTCATTGAGATGCATGGTTCATACACTTGTAAATTTACTTGTGTTGACTAATACGAACTTCTTGCTTTTGTAATTCATCTGTTTCTGTTACGTTTGGATGACAGGTTAAATCGAATGTGGGAAGTGATGCATGAATGCCACAAGCTTCAGTTTCAGATCATGTCAGCATCTTATAACAACAGCCACGCTAGAATCATGATGCACTCCGAATTACGGAGACAGATTACTGCCTATCTTGAAAATGAACTCCAGTTTCTATCATCAAGTTTTGCCAAGTGGATTGAAGCTCAGAAATCCTATCTCGAGGCTATAAATGGCTGGATTCACAAATGTGTTCCTCTTCAACAAAAATCATCCAGGAGAAAAAGGAGGCCACAATCTGAAACTCTTATAAAATACGGCCCTCCAATATACACCACGTGTGATGTCTGGTTGAAAAAGCTCGGCACATTACCTGTCAAAGATGTTGCAGATTCTATTAAAAGCTTAGCAGCTGATACGGCTCGATTCTTACCATATCAAGGCAAGAAGAACCAGGGAAAAGATGCTGGTGAATTAGCAGATGGTTTATTAAGAGATGATGTCTCAGAAGATTGGATTTCGGGTTTTGATCGGTTTCGGGCGAGCTTGATTCGATTTCTCGGTCAATTAAATAGTTTGTCTGGTTCTTCTGTCATAATGTACAAAGAACTTAGACAAACTATTAACGACGCTAAGAGCAGTTACCATCTATTGAATTCTCAGTCTCAAAACGGTCATTTGAATTCTCAGTCTCAACATGGTCACCGAGATTCTGAATCACATAATGAGCACTCAAAGTCACAATCTCAAGTTGTTTAGTCTTGAAATGAACATCCAAAGAACAAGAGATGTTGTGCATAATGCATCTTTTTAAAAAAATTAGAGAAGGAGAAATTATCATTAATGAAAATGACATTAATGCTTATTTTACAACTGCTTTCGAGAAGATTTGAACTGCGTCCCTTGAGGTTATTGTACATGAAGGGAGGATATAATAAAAGCCTTTGTTTATTTGCTATATTTTTTAGTTTAGTCCTTTTAAGAAAAGAAGGGAGCATATAGAATTTTCTGGAGAGTTTGTGGATTGATGGTTACATATGAAGCTGTAAGTACTAGTTTTAATGATGAAGAAATTTGAGTGCCAAGATAAACTTGTATAATGCCATATATTTTGTAAACAAATCAAAAGGGATTATGGATATAATTTCTTGTACTTTCTTTATTGATTTTCTTTGCTGATGTCAATATTTTTTCCATTTATTTTGTGTATACGGTTATAGGTTCATATTTGTTTATATTTAAGAAGGGAAAACTTTGTAGTAGGGTTATCTTGATTTTTGACTAATAAATTCCCTAGACAACTAACCTTATTGATTATCATTTTTCAACATTTTAATGCAACTTTTACAAAGTCAGGATGATCTTCTTGACAACTTGTCTCAGATGTTGGATCACATCTAATTGATTTTTAATAAATGTTCTTTGAACCTGACAAAGTAAACTTGGTCTTTTGCATTTTTAATTGCAACAAGAGACATTAGATTACCAGAGATTTTTTTTCCCTAAAAACAATATAAATTACCAAAAATATTTTTTCCTGAAATCAGAACAACCTTTAATAAAGATTTACATATTTTTTAGCCGAATTTTAAATTACCAGGGAAAAAAACAACAACAATAGTGTCTTAATAATTTATTGACTTCCCTGGCTACCTCTTAAGTCTTAATACATATTTTAAGACATCAAATTATTTAAATTTAAATGCTGACTATGAAAAGAGTGACTTTCTTTCTGTTTTTAGTTTTTACCACTTTATACTCCTAAATGTAACTTTCATAGTGACATAATGTTTGCAGCTTTAATCTCCAGTAACACGTTATTATCTGACACTAAATACTTTCCTTTTTGTCATAAAAATGTGCTATTTTATAATTATTGACAGTATACTTTAATTTATATAAAAGATTAAATAAATTTTTAGTCTTTACCAGTTGTTTTTGTTTTTAGTATAACGAAATATCTTTAAATTTTTAAATTTTTTAATGATATTTTATAAATATATTTAAAATATTATTAAAAATTCATTTATATAAATTTAAATTTTTTTAACTTGAGATTAATTAAATATGAATTTTTGAAATGCATATATTCAAGATAAAAATTTCTAAAATGTAAATCTATAAATCGAATTTTGAGCTTATTTTTTTGTGAAAGAATTTTTAATAGTGTTGTAAATATATATATAT
>JBBPBQ010000004.1:47560821-47615430 GCA_037974755.1 Cicer yamashitae
AAAAGTCATTTAAAAATATAGGTTGATGTTCCAACATAAACTAAAAATAATTGCATAATAATTTTGTAGAAACTAAAACATCTTTTTAAAAAACCAAAAACAAAATTTTAAAAGTTAACGTGAACTAAACTTATTTAACAATTTATATAATTATTATCTTTGATGGTAATAGAAACAACTCTTATTTAAAGATTGTACTAATAATTTTGCTGCCAATTTTTTTTATGTAATATCTGCCCTTAATTCGTGTATATTGTTTTTATGTAGTTGCAGTTCATGCACGTGGTTTAATAACTACTCATTTTTTTAATTAAAAAAAATACTCATTTTTTTAGTAGAAGAATAATAATTATAGGATGTAATTGATTGATATATTATTTATGTGATAGGTATTGAGAGAAAATATTGAACGAGTCTAGAGAAATCATTAGTGTCCAAATATAACTACATATCTTGTTTTTAACCATTACATATATACTTTTGGATTTTTAAAAAGTTTAAAAGAACAATTTTGTTTGAAAATTGAAAAGCAAACATGTTTGAAAATCAATATTTTCTTGACAGTAGATATATGATTTTTAAGTTTGGGAATTAATTTGTGAAAGTTATTTAAGTTTTAAAATTTTATAAAATTAACTTGTAAGAAGTTTTTTTTTTTTCCGAAATATACGAGTTATTTATAAGAAAAAATATATTTTATGAGTATTAATATTTACATGTACGAATCATCTTGATGATATAAAAAATAGATACATGTTATATAATATCATTTCATTAGTCTAAAATACTTGAGATGATTTTCATAAAAAAAAATACACTTGGATATTGGTTCAGAAAAAATTTATGCGGTACTAGAGTCTTAACCATAAAATAAGTAAATATCGTTGTACACATCATAAATTATTTATCTTAGTAAAAAAAAAGCTTAAATTATTTATCATCTGTGCATTGTATGTAATTGCATTGTATGTATTTGCAATTAACTTGTAATGATGACAGTTTTGACTGGAAAATGTAATGCAATTATCTTGTAATGAAGACAGCTGTTTTGACTGGAAAATATATATTGTTTATTATATTGTTACTTTTTTGTTTGTAAGTTATGTGTTTATTTATATTATTAAATTTGTAATACTTTCATAGACTTGGACAATGTAATTTCTTCAAAAGTAAAAATTTAATGGCTCAAGCAAAATCAAATTCTAAAAATCTATAAATTATTGTAAAAACAACTGTATCCATAAATTAATATTAATAATAATAACAAATATAAATTTGCTAGAATCATATACTGTACTGCGGTATATGAATTCTTGTATAATCTCAGCATATATATTGATATTCTAGTACGGTATTATTTTTTTCTATTAAAAAAATTATACTTTTTCAAAATTTAATAAAATCAATGGAATAATCCTATATCTGTAATAATCTATAAAAAAAATGAAATCTCAAACGGATTTCATATTTTAATTACCAAAGATCCACTCTAAAATTACAATGCCTAGAACCAATCTTAGCCTTCGCCGTTAACTGATCCACCGTCAAATCACAGTCAATTTTAACGGTAATCTTCCACGTTTTAACGGACCCCACTTTTATTTTCACAGGCGCTCTCAGCTTTACGATTAACGGCACTTTCCGTTTAGTTTGCGCCTTCACCAACGCTCTTCGATTTTCGTTATTCAGCTTAATTCCGTTTCCTTCTAACACCGTCTTAAACACAGTCACATTATTTGACGGCTGATAAAACGCCGGCATAACGCCGTTACATAGTTTCACGTTGTTATAAAAGATTTCAGCGGAACTATCTTTCTCGTAACTGATTCCGATCTTGTCGTTAGGATTATCAGCTTTTACAGTGACGTCAAATGCCGGCGAGATCGCCGCCGTGGACGACGGCGAAGTTAGATTTATTCCTCTAATGTTGATTTGTTCGATGGAGTATTTCGGCGCCTCCGGACGGAAAACAAGGTAGAAAACGCCGGCGGTAATACCGAGGAGCACGAGGAGGACGAAGATTATTCCGATGAACCAGCAGAAGCAGCAGCAACAGCGGTTCCGGTGATTTTTCCGGCGAGTGTATTCTTTGTAAAGGCGAGCGTTCCCCGGCGGAGGAACGCGGTAGATTTGATCCCTGGGAATCTTGATAGTGTACGTTCCCAGCGGTGGAACGGGATTATCCAACGGCGGAGTTGGAAGTGGCTTGGGAGCGACGTCGATGGCAGCATCTTGAAATGATTTCGTTTTCGACTGTTCGGAAACTGGTGGTGGCGAGTTGTGCGGGTGAACTCGGTCAGTCATTGGATGAGTCAGTGAGTGACGAATCAAGAAACTATAATTTATCTGCAAATGCAAATGAAATTGTAAATGAAATTAAAATTTGAAATGCAATTGAAAAAGTGAGAAGAAGGAAGAAGTGAGGGTGGAAGCGTTCTTCAATTCGATGGGTTTATAAACGGTTTGCGTGACGAGTGTAGTAATAATACTACGCGTATATAAAGGGTATATATGGAATTTCATTTTATTTATTTATGTATTTTTGTTTCGATTTTTATTATTTCATAAAACTATAGAAAAAGGCTTGACCAAAACAAAAAACTATAAAAAAAAGGGAAAATGGTGAGTATATCCAATGCACGACAGAAGGATTATAGGTGGCATGTGACTCATATTCACTAATTTTTTCAAAATAAAACTATATTAAAACTATATTAAATGTAGATCCAAAAAAATAATTATGTAAAGGTGTATCCAATCCAATCGCACGATGCTTATAGTTATTTCCCCTTTGTAACAATTGATTAGATGCATTGACACAAAATTTACATTAATTTTTTTATAAAGAAAGAATTTACATTGATTATACATACAAATTAAATCCCTATAATTAATAAGCATCATCAAATCAAAAGAAACTGTGGAATAATAATGGAAAAGTCCAATGAAAGATAGAAAATTATTAAAACAAGAAAATGAAAATTATAAGGATGAAGAATACCTACATAAAACTGAGACCACCCTTTTACTGAGAGATTATTACTCTAGCTATGAAGAGGAAGGAGAATAGAGAAGAGTGACCAATGTGTATTTCATATAGGGCATATAAAAGGCTTGTTCGTAGAAGGCTACTTTAATATAAAATAAATTAAAAATTAATAACAAATAATTAAATTAGAGAGAAAAATTAAATGGGGTACAGTTCAATAGGATTAATTTCAAGCTGGCAAGAAATTAGAAAGAAGAGTGTGAAAGCAAAACGAGGAAAGTGAATTGGTCAAGAAATTAAAATGTTTTGGCTCTTAATGTTGGCACATTTTGTGCTCTTAATAATATATAAGTGTTTTGAATCTGAATATTTATTTTTTTCCTTTTTTAATTGACTGAAAATATATATTTTTGCTTAAAGAGAGTCACACGATACGCTGATTGCTGATCCATTTGTCAGCGAGTTGGTTGGAGCTTAGCCATACACGGTTTTGTTTCTTTAGTTAAGATTGGTACCAAAGCCTGTAATGTATTCATTATTAAATAAATAAGATAAAATATTAATAATTATGTCTAGGTTTTTTAGTAGAAAAAATAAGTCTAGCTGGCAGTAAGATATATAATACATGATTTTGGGTTATCATAGTATAATATTTATTGTCATTTAATAGTTACTTATTTTTTTTAAGATAACTTGTTATACACGAATGAATTCTCCTTTTTCAAATAAATTTTTCCATATACAAAAAATTCTCGGTACAAACATTTATTATTTACTTAATGTGTATTTGGTTGAAGAGTTACTACTCTAAATTAGAACTCTTTCGTAATAAGTTTTGGTATTTTTTAAACGGACAATAAATCTTTTACATACGAAAAAGCAAAGTTACACTTTATAATCTAGTCTATTGGATTTTTTATTTATAATATTGCATTTTTTGTCTATATATTTTTGTTGTTTTATGTTGGAAATGATGAAATGTAGAGTTAGTGTTGTGTGAATCGAAAAAAATATAGAAGTCTCACATATTAGAGATATCACAAATTAGTAGTGTTTATAAGGTGGATCGATGATATTTGAGATATATCCCAAGGACTACTTAATTTTGTGAAGAAATAGAACGCGCTAAATTGACCACCACACGCACGCCGCTGTCTGTGTGGGCTTGGGTTAAGTTTCTTTTTCTCCAGGATTTATTACACGTACTCTACTCGGATGCGGAATTCCTCTATAAATAGATGGTTCTGCTCAGTTTGCAATTCACAAACAAAACTCTAAATTAAATTTGAGTTTTTTCTCGTATGAATTGTTTTAATGTCTTAAATAAAGTGATTTAGTTCGCGACTCAACCTAATAATATCTTCGGTGGTTAAAAATTATTTTTCAAAAATAGATTTTCAAAAAATAACAATTCGTGATTTTGGTGTTCTCATTTCTAAATAAAAAAAAATATAGTCCCTTAATTTTTTTGAAATTGTGTACTATAAAATTTTGAGCTTATAATAAGTTGAATAGTTAGATGACAAATCATTATATGACGTGACAATGTATTTTTTTTTTTTGAAAAATATGAAGTTTTTAGGATTTTACATTTTTATTTATTTTAAGTTTTATCTTTAAAAAGTATTTTAATGATATAGAAATAAAATAATATAATTTAATCTGTATATCATGTATTGTCACACTATGACTGAAACATAAGTAAAAGCAAATCTCAAATTAGTGGTGAAGAAATATAATTTTTCAAAATTTTAAAAGAGACTATATTTTTTAAATTTAAAAATAAAGAGCCTAAAAACATAACCTTAAAAATAAAAAGATCAAAATTACTTCGGAACTTTTTTTCGATTAATATTAAATCAATGGTTGAAATGTGATTTATAATTCATGCACAAATTCTAACATTTGCACGGGCTAACATTACCCTACTATGTATGGACAAAAAAAAAAGGTACGACCGTTCGCGGCTCAATAATGTATATAAAGTAACTTACAAAAAATTGAGGTTGATTTATGCTTTTTTTTTAATTGACAATTGTAAGGCTTTTTGCATAAATATATTTAGCTAAAATATCATACTTTACGATGAAGAAATATGATGATGGTAAAAGAAAATAATAACTTAAAAAAAAAAAAAAGAACAAATAGGGTGAAAATAAACAGCCCCGACAAAAAAATGAAAAATAAGCTAGACTAAGTTAGTATTATATAAATAAGTTTGGCCTATTGAAAAATGAAGATTCAAATTTAAGAGCTTAATTTGCAAAGATTAATAGTGTAAAATATTTTATATTGGTAGTACATCATAATCATTCATGTTATTATATTAATATAATTATCATATAAGTTAAATATTTTTAAACATAATATGATTATAATTTACTAGTAATGTAAAAACTCTTTACATTAACAATATATATAAATTAAATCTCAAATTTAATTTATAATCTCTTATAAACTTTTTTTAGGTTCCGGTATCAACAATTCAAAAACTTGATAGTTTGTTTGTGTACCCAAAAATTTATTTCGTATTAACGTTTCAAATAAACTAGTGACTTGAGTTATCTTTAAATAGACTAATTAATAGGTTACTAAGTTAATAAATTAAACTCTATTTTAAAATCTAACACAAAATTTTATAAATCTAATTTAAAGTGTATAACACACATATATATATATATATATTTTGTAGATGGACTAATTGTTTAACTTATTGAAAAGGTTAACAACAATAAAATTTAAAATAAAATATAAAATTTAATATAATAATATATAAGTTCCTCATGGTATTTTCATGAATCATTGAAATTGCATCCAATAGGGATTGGAAGTTATAGTTTAAATCTAACTCTAAATTGACGACTTTTGCTTTTAGGAATAACTGTATAATTCCTGCAAACTAAAAAATATATGATTAAAATGTGCTTAGATATCTAAAAATGTCTTCTTTTTTTTCTTTATAGAGAAAGTAATTATTTCGTAGACAAAATTGCAACCTTTGTGTTTGACGTTGCCTTACGAACAATGTCTAATGCCATGTGGTCCCTCTTGATATGAAAGAGGATTATAATCGTAATAAATTAGGACTGTCTTATTTTCGTTTTTGTTAATTTTGGAGGGTTAGGTTAATGACCCCCACTCTTTGCACTTGGTTACTCTTATATTTTCTTTTATATATATATATATACACACACACATTATCGAAAGGTTGTGTAGATGATTGATGAAAAACTGAGATTTCAATATAATTGAAATACAAACTCCTCATAATAATGCTTATGTACTTCATTTCTTTTATTTTTTTCAGAAAAAATTCTGCATCGTATTTTATGTCCAAAGCAAAAAATCTTGGTATGAAACAAATTTTAGATTGGCTAAAAGTAAATATCATATATTTTATAGAAGAAAAAAATACATATATTTTCAAAAAGATCAATACTACATTAATAGACAAAATTTAAGTCTTGATTTTTTAAAACATATCAAACCTATTTAAGAGAAGCCCCTACCCACACCTATTTTCATACTCTATTTCCGTTACCCAATAAATATTATTTTAGAAAAAATTGTCTAAAAAATAATATCATCTATCTTTATTAATTTTTTATGTAAGTTTTTTTTATTGTATTATTTAATTAATATTTTGTACTTTTTTTTGTTTTATTTATAAACAAAAGTTAGTTAAAGAAAATTGTGTATTTAGTTCAAAAAAATTAATCAAATACATCAATTTTCTTTAACTCGTTTTTACTTGTAAATAATACAGAATGAAATACATTATTATAAAAGTGTTATATTACACTTTACTTTTATGATAGTGAAAAACAGACTAATAATTAATGAAAATAATTTAGTAAAATTAATATTCTTTTTTATTTATAGTTATTTTTTAATAGTGTAAAATAAGTAAAAATTACCACATTAATTAAGAGAGGAATAAAGTATTAATTAGATAAATTCGTAAGTACACTTTGAAGTTTTGTTTGGGTAGATGTACTCAAAAACAAAATCAATACAAAATTTGAATTTAATTTAAAATAATTAAATATTAAAAAATGACCTAACATTATCATTGAATAATTAAATTATGGTTAAATGATTGAATGTTGAGTATTACACCAAACAATACTCCAAGATATCATAGTGTTGAACTATGTATTAACCAATTGAATAATCATTTGCAGTATATTGAAAAGTTCCAAAGTTTGAATGTTTATACAAATCACTCATATCAACTAACATATTTATTAGCTGTCCTTATTCCATAAACAATCCAAACCGGCTTAACCTTGCCTTCCAGATATGATACAACATGTGCACTACATGCTTGCTCATGTTTGCATTAATTAATTATGTTATTTGTTTAAGTTTTTATTTTAATCGTGTTATTAGCCTATTCTATGTGACATTATGCGACTTTTTTTTTCGTAAATAAAACCCCTATTTTTGTTACATGATTTGTTTAATTAATCAATTATAGATTTAATTACAAACAAAAGTATTACTAATAAATCCTGAGTTCGAGGTAGTGTGTTGTCTATAACTACCCTTGTTTAGGAAGAAAAAATAACAGTAGATTAATGTCTAGCAATGTCAATTATTAGAAGGAACAATACTATAAATTCAACAATATACAATTTTCCCATCATAAGTGTTGAAAATAATGAATTTCCTTTGATAAAGAATTTCATTTTATTATCCTAAGACTTGTTAAAATGCCTATGAAAAGTTATCATCAAGTGAACAAAATTTAATATACTTTCAAAAGTAACCAAAACAATTATAAACAATGATGATGCAAGTGATTGAGGCTGTGATCATCAACTCTCCCTTAAAACAACCAACATAGTGTGGTAATGAGTTCCTTAAGCATGTGGTCCTGGATTCGATATCTGATACAATTGACAGATAATTAGGTTCCTTAAGCATGTGGCCATGAGTTAGAAGATCCCTAAGAACCGGTGTGTAAGGAAGAACATTTGTTAGGAGAGGTCAGCCTTCTAAATAAATCTCCGTACCTCGAAGGATTAGTCTCTTACTTTCGACTGAAGAATACCTGGACAACCAGAAAAAAAAAAGTAACCAAAACAGTTATAGACAATGGTGATGCAAGTGATTGAGGCTGTGATCATTCAACTATTCTTTATTGTTGAAAGATCATCAAAAACTGTTTTCATATCAGGTCTCTCAGATGCTGGAAGAATGCATCTAAGAGCCACTTTTAGCATTTCATCAAGAATCCTCCTAGATGATTCCTCTCCATTGTGCTTATCCACAAGTGACTTTTCAAAGCACTTGCTAATGTAATCTTCTCCAACAGAAACTATTTCTTCTGATTTTATTCCTGTTAGGAGCTCTAACAACACAACTCCAAATGCATAGACATCACTCTTCAAAGAAGGGCATGGTTTGGTTGATCTAGCGAACTCAGGCGGTCGGTAACCGAGTGCACCGGCATTCAGAACTTGCTCAGAAGTACCTGCCGCAGTAAGTATTCGGTGCAGGCTGTAGTCAGTGAGCAAGACATTTCTGTTGGGAGTTTCTATAAGAATGTTTGTGGATTTGAGATTGCCATGAGGTATGGTTTTCTCGGCGTGTAGGAAAAGAAGACATCGAGCCGTTTCTACAGCTACCCTGAGCCTTTCATCAAGAGACAACGGATGGAGATTTCTTTTATCAGCCTCTGTAGAAAAAAATTGAAATAACTAAATAAAGTTGATTCCATGAAGTTGTAATGTACAATATACAAGTTAATAAGGTCTTATAGTTAAGTTCATTAATCTCTAAGTTAATGAATACCAAAATAACTTTTTTCATAATAATCCGTAACAAACGAGCCATAAAAGGCTTAGAGCTTAAGTTGCAAACCAATATGAAGTCATAATAATCTTACCATGCAGATAAATGTCCAAAGAATGTGCATTCATGTAATTTGATATAATCAATCTCTCATGCTCCTTTGGCCCTAAATAGCAACCAAGAAAAGAAACCAAGCTTGGATGCTTAATTGTCCCAAGTTTCTTCATTTCTCTAGCCAACTCCTTTTTCCCTTTAGTTATTCCTTCTCTTAACCATTTGACAGCCAATACATGACCAGATTCAAGTGTAGCTTTGTAGAGTGTTCCATGACAACTCCTTCCAACAACTTCGGCCGGAGCGAGTGAAAGTTCTTCTGGAGTTAGCATCAACGATCCATCAAATAGATGCAAGTCCCCCACCAGTTTATCTGGTGAGGATACTTTGAGGGAGCCGCTAGGATTCTCGAATTGATGGCTAGTAGAAGAAGAAGGATTTGACATCGGAGAAGAAGTTCCTTCCTCATTCTTAACAAACTCAAGATCTTTAAGCTCCTTTAAAGTTGAATGAATGTTTTCGGAATCGTCCAAAGGTGGTAATGATTCCACATTTCTTTTAGACTCTTCTCTCTTTGATGGAGAAGCATTCTTATCTATAATGTCATCACTTGTTACATCTTGTTTTGAAGTTCCTTCTTTTTTCTGATGAATCCTATAACAAACCATAGCACTAATAATAGCTATCACAGAAGAAAAAGTAACCAAACATGTAATCAAGACACTCCTAGTGAAGGTTTTCTTATGTGATCCATGTTCCTTCAAATCTATGTTGGAAGAATCTTTTGGTGATGATAATTGAGAATTTGGAAATATCAGCATAGTATTTCCTGGATGAAATGCTGATTCAGGAAACTGCAATAAGTTATCAGGTACAACACCAGAAAAATTATTAAAGGACACATCGAATCCTCTTAATGCATCTGGAAGATCATTAGGAATAGTACCTTCCAATTTGTTGTTACATAGATTGAGATATGACAAATTATGAAGCTCCTTCATGTTTGAAGAAAGATTTCCACTCAAGGTGTTGTGTGAAAGATCAAGAGATGTCAGACTAAAATCTTCTTCCGAAACCGATGGATTATTATTTGGAAGTTGAAAAGGAATCGGTCCAGAAAACTTATTGTTTGAGAGATTAAGAGTAGTCAATATGGTTGAGGCGAAAAGGGTTGGTAAAAGGAATCCAGAAAGCTGGTTGAGACTAAGATCGATAACTTTTAGTTCCGGATAGGTTCCCAACACCAGCGGAAGAAATCCCTCCAATGAGTTATTGGATACATTAAGTGAAGTTAACCTTAAAAATTGCGAAGTTTCGTTTGGAAGCGTTCCGGACAATGAGTTTGAACTTAACTGAATAAGTTCCACATAGTTACCCCAGTATTTGATCCTTGACAAATTTCCTGACAGCATGTTATTGCTCAAATCAATGATGGCACAATGGCCTACCTTGAGAGGTAATGGTCCTGAAAATTTGTTTGAAGATATATTAAGCTTCCTTAGAGTCATTGAGGTGATGCTTCCAATAGGACCTGCAAGGAAAGTTCAAATTGTAAAAGGTATAAGAGAAAAGTAAGCATGAACTTTTAGAATAACTTTTAACTCGTGTCATATGATTTTATGAATTAATAATGACTAAAATTGATGATGAACAAGTAATGTTGAATAATTGTGGGAGTGTTTTCTAACTGCAGAATAGATTGTTTGCAGCATACTTTTGGAGAGATTTTAAAAGCACTTCTCATACTTTTCATACAAAGTATCTACCGGCTTTGCCAATGATTAATCCCCACCAAGAAACCTGACTGACCATCTTTAGTAGGGTCTCCCCTCTCAACCACGTTTTTTCCGTCCACAAGGCTTGAACCCAATATCTTGGTTAAGAAATCCGAGTCCACTTCCACTCGGATCCCTTAAGCAAGATATCGACAAATGGGATCTGAAGAAATAATAAATATGATTAAATTTAGACAGAAAACACAGAAATGAGGTACCTTCAAGCTTGTTTTGACTAAGATCAAGTTCAGACAACATCATAGAACTTTCCTTCAATAAAGTTTCTGGCAATGAACCTGTCAACTGATTGCATGAAAGTCGAAGAATCCTTAGCGATACAACAAACGCAAAGGAAGGTATATTACCAACTAGCTGATTATTACTAGCATCAAACACCTCTAAATTGTCAAGGTATGGCATACCATCATGAGCAAATAGTTCACCAGTCAAAGAATTGTAGCTAACATTTAAATATCGAATCGAGAAGAGAAAAGAGACATCTCCAAGTCCCAAATCCAATGTACCAGAAAACTTGTTGCTGCTTAAGTCAACATGTAAAACACTTCCCATCTGATAAAAGATGTTCATAATATCACCAGAAAAGCTATTATTGTGAAAATCTAAATACTTCAACTGCTCAAGTTTGCGAAACACGGCCGGAATAGTGCTACTAAATTCATTTGAAGAAAGATTCAGATACACTAAGTTACGCGATTCGACAAAAGTAGATGGAAACGACCCGTTAAACTTGTTGAGAGACAAATCGAGAAATTTAAGCGATTTCATTGGACTAATATGTAACATCCTTCCTGTGAAATGGTTGTTTACAATTGACAAGTTGTGAAGCATTGTAAGGCCACTAATTGCAATGAAATTAAACTCTCCAACCAAACCAGCATTGTCAAGAGTGATGGATATAACATTTCCTTCACTGCATAATATTCCATACCAATTCTGAGGACAACCATTAGATTCTAATGACTTGGAATCCCAAGACTTAAGAACTAATCCATAAGGGTCATTCTGAATACCCTTCTTGAGTTCAAGAAGTGCATCAGTATCTGAATTCCCTAATGCAATATCCACCACCAACAACAGCATCAACCACATAGCCTGCATGCCTTTCCTTGTTGCTGCTCCTAACCAAAACATCATCAACAACAACACAAACATTTATTACTTTTTACTTTATTTAAAGGCGAATGTTAGTGGTTAGTTTCTTAAGGGGAGGGGGAATTTGTTAGCAGCATTGATCGAACCTCGAATGACTTTCTCAACACTTCTTCAACGCTTCAACCCATACCACTAGACTACACCTTCGAGAACACAGGCATATCCTACTATACTACTATGAGGGAACATACACAATGGTAGAGTAAGTGAATGTACAAGTGTACACCAAAAGTTTGAAGGCACGGTATTAGTTTCAGTACCGAATTTTATTTTTTTGACCCACAAGTCTCGCCATATCGGAAGCAATCTTGTTCGAGGACGAGGAGTCATCAGACACTAAATGTGAGTACCTCTCCTACTAGGGATTAAAACTCGAATAGTGGTTTGCCACATTGTGAGAGCCCTACATTGAGCTCAACCCTACAAAATCGACTTGTAAGATGAAGAGTGTCTCCCACTTATAAACTCATTTTCAGACCATATCTCCTCAAATGTATGACTCTCATCGCACACCCTCACACCAAGGATTAGACATCTGAAGCGTGACTCGAGTGACCCAATAATCGGTGACCCAACATATCTTAGATAAGCTCTGAAACCATCTCAACCCCTTGTGCTATACCTAACTACCTTTCATTTAGTTTCATGACTCATAATTGCATAATAATGTCATTAATGTGCACTTACATAAAAAGGTAAAAAAATGTCATCAATGCAGCTAGAAATATCAATTTTTGTTTCCAAAATTACAAATCTCAAAGTAAAAAAAAAAAAAAAACTCAAAGTGTTAACTGGTATGAACTAGCAATAACCAAATTCATATAGCTGACTATGCTCATTACTAACAAGAATTATTATGAAATATCAAACAAGAAATCTACACATACAAAAAGCTTACTAAAAAATCATAACAATACAACAGAAAAATGAAAAATAACTAGACATTGTTATGTTACCTCTTAATTCAGAAGCATTACATATGAACAAATGAGGGATATACTTTACAAGTATGATAGTGATGAGTAGAACAAGAAACTCAGTGTCTGCTGAATAATTAAAAAAAAAAAAAAGAGCTTATGAGTTTTAAAGTGTGGTTGTGAATCTGAGGAAGCAAGTGAGAATTGTAGAATGCAGTGTGAGAGAGAAATTATTAAGTGTTGAGAAAAGCTACAAGTAGAAATTGAAGTAGAAGGAAATAGAGTGATAAAAGAAGAAGAAGAAGGGTAATGGAGAGACCATAACTGAGAAGTATGGTAGGTGGGGTGTGTTTTATTTTATCACACTTATTTATCATTACCTTACCACCAAAAAATAATACTACTATCTTTGTGGATTCACCTTTGAGAGTATATAAAAAATGCATAAAATTCAGATTTTATCAATGACTATTTTTTTGCAATTTATAATTTTTAGAGGGAAATTTCATTGGAATTTGAGAAAGACAGGTCAAACATCTATCTAAACGTGTTATTAAAACATCATTTTTTTTAGCCTCAAATTAATTATTAAATAAATATATATCTAATAATATTTACAATAAATTAAATTTATTTAAATTCATTATTATACCAGTTAGCCATACACAAATCAAATTAAAAAAAAAAAGAAAAAAAGACATGTGAGAGAGAGTTTAGAAGACAGGGTCACTAATTGTTCCGTGATAGAAAGGCAACTACTACTCCTAGATTTGTTACTACCTCGGTCTCTTCCACCTTTGACTTTTAACTTTTTTAAACCATATATTGCCTTTTTTTTTTTTTTTTTTTCCTTCAATGCATTCCAATGCGAAAGCGCGTAGAGCTGGCATTTTGGGTAAGCTCCAAAATTTAAATGATAATTTATTTCAGTCCTCTAAAGAAAAATATTGTTTTGATAAAAAAAGTGTGTTGTACTTTATTTTAGGAAGCTAAAAACATTATATTACAGATTAATCAAGAATAAGAAGTGCCAAAAAAAATTTATAAAAAAAATGTTTAAATTATCATACTAGACATGGAACTGAATAATATATCAGATCAAGATTCAATCGAAGTTTAACTGGAGTTGAATTAGTGATGATAAAATAAATTGTTTTAAGAAAAAAAATTTAATTATCATACTAAACATTGAACCGAGTAATATACTACTTCAAAATTTAAAGATTCAATCGAAATTCAACTATAGTTGAATTGGTGATGATAAGATTATTTTTTTAAGATGTTTCATGTTTTTCATTATTGGATAAAACTTTATATGAAAATTATTGTGTAGGGTCTCAATTTTTGTTTGTCTTAAAAAAAATGATAAATTTTATTATAATTAACTCTCCATTTAAACCTAGAACAAGACGTTCCATCTAACAATATCGACATTTACCAGTTGAGTTAGAACTTAAAAACTGGATCTCAGTTTTTATTTGGAGAAATCCACTCCTCATATTCTCTGAAACTTGAATTTCACCTAATGATCAAAGTTTTTTGAAAAACTGACCATGTACCCCACCTTTTATCCTTATACCCCACAATTTTCTGAAAATGCCAAAAATACCTTCAATTTTTTTTTTTTTTACTTTTTTACAAAATCCACTTTCACTTTTGGAAAACTATTTTCAAGAATTCCGGTACACAGAGTTTTACCGGAAAACTTATAAGTTTTCCGGTACAAATGATATTTCCGGAAAACTAAAAAAAAAAAATTTCCAGTACAGAAGAAAAAAATGTGTGTGCCGGAAAGCTTTCTCCAACTTTTCCGGTACGTATTTCCGGAAAACTTTATCGACAAGTTTTCCGGTACACACACCCTTATTTTAAAAAAAAAAAATTAAATTTTATTAATTTTTTTAGATCACTTTGTAAAATTAAAGTAAAAATATTAGTATTTTTAAAAAAATTATTGAAAATTTTGGGGTGGGCCGTGGCCATGTCGTAATGAAGCTCTGCCCTAGGCTATAACTTTGTCGTCTTTATCTCTATCCCTAACCACTGGAAAAAAAAAATAGTTAAAATCAAATGAATTAAATAAATACTAATATAATAAATAAAAAATTAAAAAAAAATCTGAAACTACCGGAAAACTTGTGGGTGAAGTTTTCCGGTAACTTCCGGAAAAGTCATTAACAAGTTTTCCGGTAGTTCATTATTTCCGGAAAACTTTTTTCAAGTTTTCCGGAGTAGTGTTCTGTACCGGAAAACTTGAAGAAAAAAAATTCGGTAAAAATGAAAAATTTTGACTTAATATATACGAGGATATTTTAGTCTTTTCACTAGTATTTTGGGGGTATAGGGATAAAAGGGGAGGTATAGAGTAAAATTTTCAAGTTTTTTTTTAGTTCAAAATGATCAAAGTATATTAAAAGTGCATTTGTGCATATTAGAATTGGCCCAGGCTACTTTAACGGATTGGGCTCGTGCGCACAAGATTAGCCCAAATTAAGTGATTTAAGTGTAAATCTTTTATTTGCACCCTCCTGCGTTGGGTTTTACAAATTTTTGCTTCTATGCTATTTTCAAAATTATTCTTTGGAATTGAGAATATTTATACGAAAAACATGATTTTGAGTTACTTTGATGAATTTTACACAATGATTTAGCTTTATTATGGTCCAAATCAACAAATTTCGTTGTACAATTTCTCATGCACATCTGGAATCTCACACTAGTTTCATCACGAATCTCATATTATTTTCATCACAATCAAAATTAACCATTTATTATCAAAGATCTTTTATATATATAAAATAACCGATTATTCAAATCGAATTTCATTTTTTTGTCTATAGATGAGATGATATAATTACTAACAGAAACTAATACACAAATGCAAGATTTCGGTTCAAACCAAGAACATAATGTCCAACCTAACAATGTCAGTATTTGTGAGTTAAATTAGGAATTAGGACAATCAAATTTCCTTTTTAGACTACTAAAAATAAAGAAATTTTAGTTTATTTCAAATGTTATATTTTTCACAAGTGCTTCAAATTATTTATCACTTCAAAAAACCATAAAAAAATATTTTAATTTTTTTATGTAGCATATTTATTACATGAAATAAGAATGTATTAAGAAATGAAGTGATTCACCAAAAAAAAAAACAATGAAATGAGGTGGTAATAATATAATCAAATAAATTTATGTTAATGGTTAGTGATTTTATCAATCTTTGTAAAATAAATCAATGCTTATAACCTTCCTGTTGGGATGGAAATAGGCTGGGTCGAATTAGGTTTTGCTAAATCTGAGTATGGCATGTGGTCTATCATAGTCTTACTTTTTAGGTCTGAGTATGACCTTGATAAAAGTCTGATATGGCCTGTTAGCCTACTTAAAAGTCTATTTCATTTTAAAAAATTTGAATAAGTAATCAAATATATATTTAAATAGATTAACGAATTAATATGTCAATGAAATTAAGTTCTATTTTGATATTTAACATCACATTTTGAAGAATATGACTTTATATACATCCTACTTAAATTATATTTTATAATATACATTTAAATATCAAAAACTAAATAAGGTTAATATGTGTAAATTACTAAAAGTTGAATATATATATATATATATATATATATATATATATATATATAACAAAAAGATCAAAATTTAATATAATAATTATAATAGTAAAAAAATATCATTTATATTTATTTAAATAGGTCGGCCTAAAAGGCTTATTACGTAGCATGTAGTCTAATCTTTTTTAACTAAATAGACTTTTTTAGAAGCCTTGACCTTCTCTATTTTAAAAAAAATGTCTAGTCTAGACTTGACGTAGGCTAAACTGTAAACCCCTATCGGTCGGCTTGGCCTATTTCCATCCCAACCTTCGTGTATAAAATTAACAATGATTAAATTTAAAACTAATGAAACATGATTTGAGAGTTGTGATTAAGAAACCTCAACAAGAAGGCGTTGCCATAAATATGTCTTTTAGTGTCCTACTTGCAAATTAATGTCCTAACTCAATCGCCAACAGTGTATTCTATAAATGATTAAACTAATTAACATACCACACACACAACTACCGACAATTAAAGGGAATTACTGCATTCAAATTTTAATAGTATAATCTTTACTATTATTGAGTTTTTTTTTTTTTTTTTATAAATGAGATGGTATAATTATCACCATAAACTCATACACAATATTAAAGTTTTATGTTCGAACTTGAGACATGATATTCAACCTAATAATGTCAACATTTTTGAACTATGATTTCAAAATTAATAATTAAAATCTTTAACTACAATGATTGTTGATCGCATCAAATTCATTTTCATTTCTCTAACTTAAAACCTTCAATTCATCGTGGTCGCATAACTTAAAACATTTCACTTAATATATTGCTTAAAAGCATAGCCCCTTAGATTTAGATACTTTGGGCGAATAAAAATATTATGTCTTTTTAATTGAGATTTTCAAAAAATTATTTTCAATTTGTGTCCAAAAAAAAAATCAATATAAATCAAAACAAAATTATTTAATTTATCATATGAATTAATAGATTTTAACAATTTTAATTTAATTTTTTTTATGTTATTCTATAAGAATTAAGATGTGCATACATTGCAAAAACAAATAAATATCTTTAATTTTATATAGTTGATTTTAATTCAATTGTTAAAATTATCGAATGATTTCTAATTCTTCACACAAAGTTTCGCCGTTGTAATTATCACAATTTCATAAGTTTCAAAATGTTTACGACACGTTTTTTCATTATTATCAATTAATAATATAATCATTAATACTAGACAAAATTTAAATATTCTCGTATAAAATATGCTATACAACTCAAATCTTCTATTAAGTGGAGAAATTATTGATTTTCTATATATATATATATATATATATATATCGTAACTAATATTACTGAAATAAAAAAATAATATCTCTAAAAAATTGAAGTTTTAGATGGTTGTTCGTCTTATCTGCACTTAGGATCACCCTTGCTTAAAATTTTCTCCCTATTAAATTTGTTTCTCATCCAAAAGTGGAGAGATTTGAAGGTGAGGGAAAATAATTTATAATTATGGATTACATAAATTAAAATACTATTTGTTATTTTTTAATTTCAAAAATCACCCTTGTACATGGGGGTATATGTTTTTCTTTAGGAATTCTAGCTTTTTAACATAGTTTATAATGTGACCCTCTTAGTGGTGTTGGTTCTATCTTATTTGCAACTTTTCAATCTGTAGGTACCCTAACTACATCATATAAGTGACTGCCAACTAATGAACTAAAAAAAGTGTGACACAAACATATTTCTTAACTTTTCTCAATATTATTCTTAACATGATTGGAACATATTCCCTCTTTATTTATTAATATATGAAGATAAGAAATTCACATTCTTATTTATTTATTTTATTGTAAAACAAAACAATTTGTCAATTTTACTATTTTATTATTGTAGTGACCAAATAACTAGCTAAGCATTGATAGTAATATGACATCTGTGATAGTTTTATAATAAATTAATGGTTGAGACGTGACTAAATTAATGTGCTAATTTTGACTTTCTTGTTTTTGAAATTATACATGTGTGTGAATATGTATTACTATTAATATATACTTTGAACAAAATCAAGGAAGAAATTATACTAATTAAATTGTGTATGTTTATTTAACCAGGTCAGCTAGCATCTTATAATTTAATATATTGTAGCATCACAAGCAATAGCATTCTAAAATCTAAACTATTTTTTCTCTCCCTTCCTCTTATTCTATGTTCTACTTCGATAATATACCTAACTACCTTTTCAAACTTTTTTAAAAAAATAATAATAATTCTCTTTCAATTTCTTTATTACTATTTCTTAGATACCTTTCAATTGCTATAGAATAATTGAAAAAATTAATCTACCTTAGGGGGTGTTGGTGGATTGCATCTTATAAGAACCAATAAAACAAGGCTCATATTATTTTCTTTATTCTCCTAACCTTTTCTAGAAGGGTTTTCACAAAGTATTTTTTGCCATAACTTTCTTTCTTTAGGAATTGTTTTCCCTAATAATGTAATTTGGGTGGTAGAGATATGCATGATGCATCCCACTCCTAAGCTTACATGACAAACATAAAACTAATTAGTTGGCTCTAGCTATTAATTTCTTCTTTGCTTCTATTAATTTCTTGTCTTAAAAAATATCTTTAGAAAAAGGTATGAATTATTGGTGGCATGAAATTTGCAAGTTCTTATGTGTAAAGTAAGAGAACAATGGATAACTGAAAAGTTTCTAATAGACTCTTTTATTAGATGTTTAAATCAGTACCTTGCTAAAAGAAAGCATGAAAATTACATGGAACCTATTAAACTAGTTAGCCAACTTTTTATCTCTTTTCACTTTTGATCTAATCAATCCCTATAATTAACCTAGAAGCAACCAAACTAGATAAAGAGACCCCTTAGAAATGACACATTTGACACTTTTGGAATCTCTATATATAATATTGATGAAATTTATTTAAAAGAGATACTTTAGGTGAAAAGAAAAAGATGAGCCTCACCCACTGTGTGTAAATCAAAAGGGTTAAAAATTTTAATTTGTATGTTTAAAAATTTTTAAATAGTAAACAAATCACAATCAATCACATATATAATTTTAATAATATTTATAATTAAAATCAAAATTTAATAAAAAATAATTAAAAATAAATATTTTTTTTTATAATTTAACGGTCGTAATTAATTGATAATATATATAAATTAAATGTTTTTTTAAATTATTTTTTATTGAATGGAATTTAGATCTGAAATAGAGTAGCCATCCATATTTAAGATGGAATTTAAGCTAAGATGCTGCCACTATCTATGAAGAGTCATTATTTGGGGAAAGGTGGGCTGCATGAGGGATGGTTTACAATGTGACATGTGAAAGTTGATGTTGTCCCTTTGTGCTGAAAAAAGTAGATAAGGTAAATTTAGGATGACCCCACTTCATCATGTTTGTGTTAAATTTAGATGGAGTCATGTATACATTTGTGCTAAGGTGTTTACAATAATTGTGTAAAAGCTTGGCCAGTGAAAGTTTGCTTTCTTTTTTATCTCTATTTTTTAGATAAACTTCAATCAACTCTTGAGTTGGCCTAACATATGCATGTTAGGTTAGGTTTAGAAGTGGTGATACTATTTACATAAATACTTATGTCGGAATTTTTACGGTTGGATCTCTTGTGAAAAATAAGTAGTATCTTTTTATTTTCTTTCTTTTTTATTTTCACTTCAATTAATATACCTAACGAAACATAGGTTAAATATTTTTTCATAGTTTCTTTTTACAATATTTAAAAATTATATTTAACATTTTTAAAAATTTTTAAAAATGTCAAAACATTGCTTCATTTTAAGTCTTTCACCTTTTCGTTATCATTTACTACATTAATTTTTTGTCTTATTGTTAATAATTTAAAGAAAGCACATATTTTAAAAGTTAAAAATCTCAAAATATTGTTAGGAAGTAAACAAACTGTAAATTTATATAATTATTGTTTTGTTGTTATCGATTGAATAAGATTATCTTCTATAGAATTTTATAAAAAAAAAACATAAATATAAATGTTTTCCTTTTAATTTATACACAATGAAACAAATTGTAAGTAGTAAATAGGAAGAAACTATGTCCCTTTTTGGTGTTTTCAAGAAGATAAGATATGATATCACACAGCACATAAAATTAAGCTACTATTCTCTTTTCTTGGTTTTGTAGGCTAATAAGAAAGCCATATGGCCAGCTATGCTGCTGTCTTCCTTTATATTCAAGACAAAGCAAAACAAATGAAAAGAAGTGGCTAGGGATATTAAGACTAAGTTTTCTTGCTTAGTGTTCTAGCTACACCAGATTCAGATCCTTAAGTAATAGCCAGAAATTTAATTTATGTTTAGTAAAAGAGGCTCTTATAAGTTATAGTTAGATCATTTAATATTAAAAAAACATATATACCAATAAGTCAACTACTTCTATAAATTATATTGGCAGCTAAGTCTTCAAGTGAATGATTTCCACTTTTTTAATCCTTCCACTTTATTTAATTCTTCACCTATGTGGAGCTAATTGTAAGCAAATTTTAAAAAAATAGAATAATTAGTAATTAAAGTAATATTTTTTTGCAACGAATTAATTAAAATGATATTAATAGTTATTTTACTATTTGTCATTATGAGAATTTGAATTTTATTTTTTAAATTACAATATCAAACTTTTATCATTAAATTAAAATGCTGTGTACATTAATAACCAAATTCACTGTGAAGAAATGAAAAAATATGTCTTCACTTTTTGTTTTGTTTTTTTTTCTTTCTATTTTAAGTACATGTTGGAGTATATATGTTAATTAAACATGATTTTTAATAAAATTGGCTTTCTAAAATTGATTTAGTTACTAACAATAACCAAACAAATATTTTCACTAAAATTCACTAGATGATAAGCAAAATCAATTATAATACTATCCAATGTGAAATCAAATAATTCACATGTCATTTTCAATTGTTGAACATATCGCTACAGATGCATGTTAGTGGATTAAATGATATGGTATTTATTTGTTGTGAAATGAAAATTGATTATGTTGTAGAGTGTGTCCAAGTACTTGAAGTTTCAGCTGCTCAAAAACAGAGTATAAGCACTGCATGTTCTTATGTTAGAAATGTTGCTTTCTAACTGTAGAGTCTATATATTTGTCGGATTTGGATTTTCTGCCGTAACTATATCAAACGGTTAAAGATTGTATTATTGATCTAAAATCAAAGGTTGAGATTGTTTGACATTAAAACTAAGATTATTTTTGTCACATATAAAAATAAGATAAATTCTAGTTTGCAATTTGAATAAATATTCATATCATTTATTGTCAGTTTGTCAATATCTTTTACTTATGTCCACACAATTTATTTATATTCGGTTCTTGTTTATATTTAATAAGTTTTGTCTCTATAAACTTTTTTAAAAAATATCTAACATTAATTTCTGTTTACAAAACATAAATTTTACTTTTGTCAAACAATTAGTGGCTTTTTCTCTCTTTGCAATCTTCAACACGTGGTACTGTTAGCTATATTACTTTTTCAAACCATTTCTTTACTGCTCTGAATTTGATGACACATGTGCCATTCAACATCATTAATCAAAACAAACAAAACGAAAGAAATTAATGTTGCAAGACACTACTCACTTCGTCCTAACTTTGAATTCTTAGTCTAAATGTTTCTTAATCTCAATTATTTTTATTTTCTAAAATTTTCATTTTCTATTATTATGTTGTACGTCTTATTTTGAATTCGAACACGCGTCGTGAGTTAATTATGCTAAAATTTACTATCTCTTTTAAGATAAAAAAACACAAAAATTAACGATGTTCAATAAAAACACATAAAGTGTTAATTAGAATATATCTCAATAACATATAAAATAATTTTAAATTTGTGTAAAATTTTACATATATGATCTTTATGATATAAACTTTCGATGCAATGGATAAAATTGAAAAAAAAAACATAAATTTAAAAGAAATAGAAATGATTGAGAGAGATTTAGATTATCCGAACTCTATAATATTGAGTCATTTGATCATTTCACACGTATTAAGAAAAGTGTATAAATAAAAGAGAGAATATTACTTTCATCGTATTATTCTTACTATGTATTGATGCATTATCAATATTATAAATGTATAATGTAAGATATTATATTTGAAGTGATACAAATAGTATTAATTAAATAGTACAATTAAAAAGAAGCACATTAAAAATTAAAAAAAAATAATTTATTTTTAGACAAATTTATTTTCAAATGAGTCTGAAGGAATACTTGACATTTACATGTAAATACATAGGAGCAGCAGCAGAAGTAAACAGACTAAAACAGAAGACAAGTTCAGTTCAGCAGCCTAATATTATCAAAAAAAGGAAGATAATGACCCTTTCTTTGTCTCATAAATAGGATTTGGATGGCTTGCCGACATGCAATCCGTGCATCGTTAGTCATCTGATTAAGATCAGATGATCTAGAATTAAAACAAATTTTATTTTAAAAAAATTAGATTACTGGGATTTAATTTTAAACCATTCAAATTTAATCAATCATTTGACACTGATGTACTGGCGGCACAACTGAATACAATCGTGACTATATACAATTCAAATCATTCATGAATAGCTACTTTCACTTTCAACAAAGACTCAAGAAGAACAATTACAAAACACTCCCTATTGATTTGACCAACTTCTTCAAAAAGACAAAGAGAACGTGTGCCCTTTAAAAAAGGCCCCCACAAAACTAGCCTACATACAAGTTGGTCACGCATTTGAATAGCATGTAAATTGGTATCTGCCAAACAACATTGATGGGGTCCATTTTCACATGGAAAAGAAGATAAGCATGAGAGAAAGATGCATAAGAGGACAAACACTCATCTCACAACCAAACCAATTTTCCAATAATCAGAAGGGTCATATATTATGCGTATCTTTGTAGTGAGAATGAGTTCCGTGAAATTATAGTGACATCGTGATTTTGTTAAAGCTTTGCAGTGATATATTGTGATTCTGTCAAACTCAGTGAATCAAAACATGCAGTAAAATTCTATATCTATGAATATGGTGGAACAAACTACAATTTATTTTATAAGAGAATTAAAATAAAATCTTATTTATATAACAGTAGTACATATAATATAGTAACAACAATATAATAAGGCTAACACTGATGAAAACACAAAAGGGTTTGTTACATTTTGGGAACATAATGTCCACATGATTTATTACCCCATACCAGAACAAGACCTGCCAAACATTATAATATCTAGACCTAAACCATTGCATGTGAAGAAAAATGCAGTAACTAAACTACCTTTGATTTTTTAGTCAAGGGAGTTTCACATGATAAGAGTGTGGCAACCCTTTTTTAATGACACAATAAAAAAGCCAATGGTACATAATTTTCCACTTGTCATTTTTCAATTGTACCATATTGACATATCTGGTTGTTTGTGAAATGTATCCATTCCTACTCCTTGTAGTTGTATATCCTCCTTAAAATCAAAGGATGCCAAATCACATGGAGAACCAAACATGAGATGGATATTATTATTGTTGTTGTGGTTGGTTTCAAAAGGAGAGTTAATGGGCTTGAACCGGTCAAATTGACCTTCATCGCGAGTAAAAAAGTTTGCTGCTTCCATTACCATTCCTTGACTCGAAAAGAAATTGTCCTGTTGTTGCTGAATGCAGGGCTGAGAAAGGTTTTGATTTTCAACAGTTACACAATTGGTGGAACTTGCATTCTTGTTTCCGATAACATTTGTATCATAAATCGACATAAGTTCAGTAATCATTTTCTGCCCGTCTTCGGGAACTCCAAGCCCAGTTAAATCAAATGAAGGTGGAACCAAACCAGCAGGCTGAGCTGTAGAGTTTGGTTGAACAAAGGACTGTGGGAAAATAATTGGCTTAACCTCGGTAGCATGGAAATTAGAGCCGCCGTAATCTGCAGGACTGTTTCTGTATGGACAATTCAATTGATGATTGTCCCTAGAAGACCTGTCTTGAAAAGCGAGACGAACTTCACTGTAAGGGCATTGAGGATGTTCACATGTGTAGAGTTTCTGATCAATGACCATGTTAAAGTCGTTAGAGATCTTCCTCTTCCGAATGAAATCCAAGTTTGTGACAACCTCTCCCTTCATTGGAAGAGAAGGCTGCTGAACTGGAACCATTCCCCTCATTCTCTCCATCCCAAGATTGGATGGATGAAGATTCTCAGGTTTTCGATCCTCCACAACATCAAAGTTTGGCTCGTCGTCAGCCCCATCAACGTCATACTCACTGCAATCATTGATGACCATAGAACCACTACCTCCTCCGGAAGACAACGAGGGGCAATAATCCGGATATAGCTCTCGAGCCAAGGCTTCCTCTTGGTTGATGATGGCAAGCCAGGTTGCACTTTCCTTGGCAGTCATTTTATCTTGAAGGCATTTGGACTGCCTCACGAGCTTGCGAATCTTGGCTATATCAGGAGACATATGCTTGATCACAGCAGTTAGAACACCGACCTTCCATGCTTTTTTCAGGTCATGAGGTTTCTTGTAAGGTGGAGGGCCTTGATCTTTAGGTAAACCGATTTGGGGCCACCACTCTTCATTCCCTGTGGGCCACCACGGTGGAGGAAGACCCTTCTCTAATGGGAAACGCCTCTGAGGAGGATCACAGTGCTGCATAAGTGCTGATAAGAGAGAACCCAAGGTCGTGTCCTGTAATTCTTGCAAGGTGTGTGGAGTTGGACCGATGGAATTGCATCCATCGTTCTTTCCTGGAATTGCGTTATCCGCTTGATACTTGGCTATGGCAGCTGGGCCATTCCTATCGAACCTAACCTTATCCTTCCACCATTCACGAAGATTGTCAGATGCACCGGTCACCGGCTTCCCCTTCTCGGGAATTATCCCGTAAACAAATCCTTGCGCCTTACAAACCTCCATCATTTTCAGCATGTACTTCAATATTCCATCTTGAGCTCTTGACATCTTTTTCCTCCTTGCTTGTTCCTGAGACTGCCTCGCCTTTGCTGCATCGATTCCTTCTTTAGCCTTGGTTTGTTCTTTCATTCGTTTGTAACGCATTTTGTACCTCCACATCCTCCGCTCAAGCTCATCCAAGTCCATTTCTTCATCACTATAATCATCCTCGACTACCGAATCCGGCTCGGTTTGCCTGACAGAAATATCCCCTTCCCCAAGTGTACCACAAAACATATCCAAATCACCACAAAACCCTATGTCATCAAACATCATCATCTTGTCTCAGAAAAAACCCCAAAAGATGGCCCAGACAACCAGAAAAATCGGCTTCAATCTTTTAAAATAGGTTTCAAATTCAGCCTCGTTCAGCTCCAAACACCAACTCAAGTGAATGAATTCTCAAGCTTTTTACAGGACTTAACACCTATCAAAACCCAAAAAACAAAGAACAATTTAGACAGAGCAAAGATCAAATGATACCTTCTAGATTAAATAAGATTTCCTAGCCACCCAAAGTTCAAAAGCAGATACTTTTTTGATCTCATGTAACAATATTGGATAGAGGAAAGAACATGGATTTATAATATATATAATATATGAAATCACAAAATTGTCACTTATTTTTTTATATCAAAAAACAAAACACTAATCAACATCAATACACTAAATAGATCAGAGAACAGGGCTATCATAATTGAACAGATCTAAACTACACACAAACTAAACATGAAAAATACAAACACCACAAGAATAAAGCAAGCATCAATAATAAATTGTAAAAGGATTCTCTCATAGACTCATCATCAAACACATGGCGGCTGAGAAAAACAAAAAAACAAAACAAAACAAAAAAACTTTCAACAAATAAATAAATTCCCAAGAAATCAGCAAAACTAATCAGGAAACAAATTAAAGCAACTATAAACAGAGGATCTAAGACCAAACCAATCATTAAAACTCTCCAAAATCATTAAAAAAAGAAACAACATGAAACTAAGTTATATAAAATAAATTCAACTTTTGATCAACAAGCTAAACAAAGAAAATTTAAAACTTGAAAAATCATCATGGTAGTGTAAAAAACACATAAAAACACAAAACCCCATAAATTGTATTGAACAAACAGGTATGAAAAAGTAAGTAAAGAATAAAAAAGAACAAAATTTGATTGATGAGAGGAACCTTACCAGAAGATAGAGAAATGGGTGTTGGTGTGTGGAGACCAAAGGTCAATAAGGAAGAAGAAGCAGGCAAAATTGAAGTGATGGTGGAGCATATAGAGAAGAAGAAGAAGAAGAAAAAAGGAAGATGAGAGGAAAGAGAGAGTTAGAAAAGAGACATGAGAGACAAGAGGGTGTTGAGCATTATCCTCGTTTTATTATATTGCTTTGGTGCTCTTCTCTGCGTTAATGTAAATGTCAAAGTGCTGTGTCATTCATTATTGCTGCTGGAGTTAAAATTAATATTAATTAATTTATATTCGTAACGTATTTTAAAATTTGTGTATTTTACGTGTTTATTTTATATATATTTATTCGTACTTTTAAAATATTTACTAGATCAATCATAGCAGGTTTAGTTGGTAAGAAGTTGACTTACATTTATAAGATGTGAATTCAATTTCTTCGTATGCCAAAAATTGTAGATGATGTAAGTACTTTTATAAGTACTCTTAAAATATTATAGACGGTCATAATTCTAATAAGTCTACGTAATCTATTTTCTTTAAATTTTTCTTACATAATAATATATATATATATATATATTCTACGTTTTATTTTAAATGTTTTATTTGAATTTTTATAATTTTTAAAAAAATTATAAATTATTATGATTTAATAATAAAATAAATTTTATTAAATTTAATATTTATATTAATTATAATTGATTGAGAAATTTGATAAATTTAGATGTAATAAATAAAGATATATTGGTGAAAAAATAATTAATAATATATTTTTATTATAAATTGATAAAAAAAAGGACAAACAAAACACTTGTTATATGAGAGAGAAAATAATTTTAAATAAATAAAAATTAAGTAGTTTGAAAATCCGGAATTTCAAGAGTATCGAAGTGGTAAAGTTGGGTTAATCTCATCCTAACTTTGGTATAAATCAGTTACTATTTTTTCAACAAGCAGTAACTATTAGTAATTCATTTATTGATTTATTTATTATCGACAATATGTAGGGGTGGAAGTAGATTAAGCCATTCGATTCTAAATGGAGTTTAAATTTTAACTTATTTAATGTTTAGTTTGGTCCTATTTATTTAATAAAAAAAATTAAATTTAGATATTTTTAAATACATATTTATCTAAATAAATCAATTTTAAGCTTTTTAAAAAGTTTATTAAATTTGATAACTTTATGTAATGAATTTTTTTTATTTGTTTTGCTATTTCAATTGACTTGTGTAAGACTTGATATCTACGGTTGAATTAGACAGATGTATTATTTATTTAAAATCTATAATCTTGTTATAGTTTTATTAAATTTGTTTCTTAATTTAAGATTTAAGGCCTATTTGGTTGTATTTTATTTTATTTTATTTTATTTGTCCTAGATTGATAGACCTCTTGATCTTTAGTTTATTTAATTATATTCGTGTTTAAAGATTTTGATATAAAAAAATAGGCTTTTAAAATGGTTAAATCATGCCGCAAAAAAAGGCATATGGTAAGTAATTAGGTCATACTCAAATTTCAAATTTTTAAATAAATCAAATCTATTTAATCAAAATCTGGTCTGATCCAATCTATTTTTACCCCTAGTAGTGTGTACAATATTTTGGTTAATAAACAAATAATGCAAATGTTATTAAGTGCTCTTGCTTATTTGATATTGATCTAAATATAGAAATATAATATTAAATTTGTATTGGAATTGTGTATTTTAATTTTTTAATATAGTTTCTATTTTTGATTTCTTAACAAATATGTTAAAGTTAGCAATATCCAAAAAAATAAGGAATCGTTTACTTTATAAAAATGATTTTTATTTTCATATTTTAAAATATGTGTATATTTTATCTCTATAAAAGTCTCTTGAAGTAAATAATTGTCATAGAAATAAGATGAAATATTAGTTAATAAATATTTATTTCTATAAATAATAATAGTTTTCGATATTTTCATTCTTTCTAAAAATGTAAACAGTTATTCACTTTTAAAAAAAATTATTTACAAATATAATTAGCAAAAAAAAAATCAAATATTTTGATAAAGTTGATGTAATACATTTTTTCTGCCCAGTTATTCCTATGTCCTAGATCCTTGATTCTTTAAATTTTTTGTTTATTTTTTCAAAATTTTGATTTTTTTTAAAATCAAGACGTAGTGAATGATTTTTTTTTATATTCCCTAAAAACTTAAAATCGTGTCTTAAATTAATTTTATTTTTATTTAATAAATAAAAGACTAAAAAAATAAATATTATTTTTTAATAGTGTATTCAAATTTAAAAATATCAAAGTTCAAGGAAAGAGGAAAGTAGTGTTTTGTGTGGGGTCCATATGTGCCTCGTATTTTGGTTATTTTGATAAGGTAACCCTAGTGACCAATTACGAAGTCCAATCGCACAAACATACACCCAAACAAAGACACATGCACTTCTCAGAAATAAATAAATATGCCTCTAATAACAGCTTCTCTTATTGGTCTTCTTACCGTGCTACTGGTAGACTTTTATTAGTATATTCTTACAATCTATCTTAAAGTGAATGTTGTTTAAAATAAATGTCTCAAAATTTAATACAAAATTCATAAAATTTTATATGTCTGCTATTTATAAATTTTTAGATATATTTTTTTATATTTTGTATAAATATTTATTATATTTATATTGCCAATATTTTGTAATATACATGTAAAGTATATATTGAAAAACTTACTAGTATGTAATATACCAATTTTAAATATTGGAAATAGTATATTTAACATCTAAATTTTTTAAAAATTATTTAATTTTTTAAAATATTTTTATTTTTGAATTCTTTAACAAGATTCAAAACTTATAAATAAGGATGAAGGCAAATGTTGAATTACTGTGATACTTTGACGTTCAAATTAATTAGAGTTGAAAAAAATGAGAAATAAAAACAAATATATAATTTATTTTTTTGTGAGTGCGATGCTTTTATAATAGGATATAGTCATTGATATTCTTTTACTTTTATGTACCAATTTCACGGAAAATCTTGATTTTAATATAGTGATAAATATTTATTTTATCTAAACATTTTTTTCTGATTAAAAAAATGTAACACTTTTTTAAGTGATATATTTTTTATGATCGATTATAAACAATAAAAGATAATGTAATAATATAATATGTAAATTATACATATTAATTACTATATTAACTTTTTAACGAGAATGAAAAGTATCCAAAATCTTATAAGCAGAAATAGTGGGAGTATTGTTTACTTTTTAATCTCTATACTTTTGTTTTTGACAAATATTGATATTATTAAGTCAAATACTATGTTGGTATTTGAATTCAGAACCTCACAGTTGTGTGTCAGTTTTTTTACTATTTCATCTAAAAATAAAAATAAAATCAAAGTTATCTCTATTTGTTTTGGTTTATCACATGTTCTCTTTACGAGAAGTAATATATTTTTAGATAAATAATAATAATAATAATAATAATAATAATAATAATAAAATAAGAATAGTATAATCATACTATCACGAGTTAGGACATTTCCTATCTAATTTTTAAGATCAACACCAGTGATTAAGACAGTTAAAAACAAGCCAACGACACACATAAAATGTGTAAAAAATTAGTTTGGTTGTTATGATTAAGATTTTGATTTGATTATTTCTTATTGACTTTTTACACAAATGACAAATGGTCAAGAATAATGTAAATTCCACAATCTTTAATCTCTTCCATCTACGAAAAATATTTATTGACATCCGTTCATATCGACTATAGATGGTTTCTGACATGATAAATTCAATTATGTGTTGACAAGTCATATGTAAGATTGAGAATGTATTATTTTGGTGATAGTTTTCATAAGAGTCTTACTCAACATATTATATCGACAAAATACATCGTTTATCTTGGAGAACACCACACCAAGACTAAAAAATAAACAACGCCACACTACGATAATGAAACACACAACGTCACACTCAGATAATAAAATCATAGATAAAACACGAAAAGCAAACTAAATATGTCTTGAAAATCATTTATTTAATTAAAATGTGATAATAAAATAATTGGAATGAGTGATTCTTGATTGAAAAAAGTCTTTAAACCATGATCTGATGGACGAAGAAAAAATGGAGAGCTAAGTTCTTTCTAAGGCGGCATTAGGTTTTTCCTAACCAAAGTAATATTATTTGAAACGTGTTTGAACACAACATTTTAATCGTCCCCTTCAAGTAAAACAAGTGTAAGAGGAGAGAGAAAATTAATAAAAATAAAAAATATGGTTGAAATGCACTTTTGGTCCTCTAAGTTTTAAAATATGGTGATTTTGGTCTCATAAGTTCGAAAAATGCAATTTTAATTTCTTAACTTTAGCTCCTTTTGTAAATGGTTGGTCCATTGATTTTGACTCGGCCAACACTAACACGGCATTATATTTTCTTTTATGATTACGTGGAATATACAACTCGTTTGTTTTACTTTTTTATAAAAAAAATTGCCAGCTCATTTATTTATTTAAAAAAATTAGCAACTTAGTTTTTTTAATTTTTTTTAATATTGTCACTTCATTTTTTAAAATTTCGCTAAAATATAATTTTGGTTATTCATCTTTTACCTAATATTCATTTCTGTCATTTTGTTTTCATTCGTTTTGATCTTTTATCTTTTATTTTTTAATTTCTTATCGTCATTAATCTTTTGCGTAAATATTTATTGTATTTCTTAAAAAAATAACAAACTTATATAATTTTGTGAAAGATGAATGATAGAAACAATTATTAAATAAAAAATAAAGGACGAAAATAAAAAATATAAAAAACCAAACTAAAAATTAAATAAAAAATTAAAGATTAAAATTATATTTAAACTTAAAATTATTTTAAAAAATTACAAATAAAATAAAACACTTATGTCAAGAGGATCAACCATTTACAAAAGGAACTAAAATTAAGAGGTTAAAATTAAAATCTTTTAACTAAAAAAAGTCAGAATCATCGTATTTTGTAACTTAAGAAGTGGACAATGCATTTTAGTAAATAAACATAAACACAAAATGAGTGAACACCGTGTCTAACTCTTTATAACATAAAAAGAGAGAAAAATGAAAGAATACAAATATGTAAAGAAGGGTAACAGTGAAACATTTTTGACGTTATCTTTTTCACATTTAATATACCGTGTACTATTAAATAGTAATTCTAATACATAGGTCATAATTATTTGATTTTTTGAATACTGAAAACGTTGGCCCGACACAAACGTAGTGAGTTGATAAGAGAGTTAGTGGAAGCTGACACAGTGGAAATGCATTCATTGCATTAAATTTATTTTATTCGTTTCAACTTCCCATTTTTGGCATTCTTCCAATGCAACACTTACAGCAAACTCTAGTAACCTGTCTCACCAACTCTTATCAACAAAATTACTATTAGTTGTTACATGTCAATTATAATACACCTTTTCACATAAGGTTATAATCTCTCACTCTCTCTTGTAATTAAAATAATAAAGGAAAATCACCTTATGAAAATTATTACACTTTTCATCTTATTAGTATTTCCCTTCAACAAATGAAATCGTAATAAAATAAATGTTTTTATTTCGTTTCTAACGTAAGGTCAGTTAATACTAATGATGTTTTTTCAGTTGCACAATTTAATTAATGTTATGTCTACTTTTTTTAATTTTTTATTTTATTTATGATAATAAAAATTACAACAATCGATAATAAAGATAATTAGGTTAAATTATTATTATTTTTTATTTTTATTTTTAATAAATGCGCAATGAGTAAAAGCAACACTCATTGTAAGTATATTTATTATATCAGCTTAAATATATCAGTCCTTCTATTTTAATTGAAATGAGATTTTAATTCATAAATTTCTAAATCTTTTGTTCTCTAGTTTTACAAGTTTCTAACTTAAAAAAGTTTCACTAATTTCATATATTTTTTCTCTACAATTCAGTTTAAGACTTTGTGACGAGTCATTTTCATTAATGATGTAGGATCATATATTTAATTATGTAAGATTGATAATTAACCTTTTTTATTTGTATTGATGAATGTAAACTTATTATTTTGAAATCCACAATTTATGGACCAAATCAACAATGGTGTATCATCATCAATAATAAAATCATGATTTTAGTTCCTAAATTTCTAAATTCGGGATTTTAATTTCCTAATTCACAAATTTCAAGATTTTTTCTCTTGATGATGCAACATTGGTAATTAGGACTATACACCATTTTTTCAGAGTAGGGCTAAACACCTATTACAAACTTTTTTTTTGAGTTATATTAATCAAATGTAAATCTATATTCTAAAATCAAATATTTATAGACCAAATCAACCGTGATAGATCATCAAATGTATTTATGTATCATTTATGAATATGATACATTATAAAAAAAGAAATCAAACAAATTTGTGGAAAGAATCACAAAACTTGTGAAATATTGAGACTTAAAAAGTGAATTTAGAAATGGAAAAACTAAAATCCATTTTTAATTAAAATAGGAGAACCGAATATATATTTAAATATATTATTACTTAATCAATACCTTTAGAATGCTTGTTAGCAAGACTTTAAAGTAAAACATTTAAATATTCATTAGAAACTTATTTTTTTTGCATCTTTTATTTTTTGACTAAAAGAATATATATATTCAAATTTGTAGAAAACATCAAAACAAGACAAATTCAACTCATTAAAACTGAAAAGGATGAATGTGAACAAAATCAAAATTTTCTGTTTGATAGCACAACACAACAAAATAACTACAAATGTGACAAAATCAAAGTGTCTGACATACCCACGTCTTCATGTTGATGACCAAATCATTGAACAAAATTATAATTAATTGAAGTTGATCTTTTAATTTAAACAAAACAAATACCGCAACAAAATAATATCGCACCAAGACAACGAACAAAATAATGTTGCACTCATACAATGAAATTACATATAAAAACAAAAGATAAATTAAATATAGGTAAAAATCACTTATTTAAAGGAAGAAAAAAAAAACATCAAAAATTATTTTTTAACAAAAAAAAATGACTCTAAACAGCTCATTTTTGTAAAAATCATTGGTCGATATGGAAATCAATTGTTTAAAGAGTCAAGTAGAGGAAGGTTGATAAAGAGATGCGGTTAGGTTTTTGGGTTGACAAATAAATCTTTTTGTAACATCTTAGGTGCATATAAGCATACTAGGTGCATAATTTTTTGTCACTAAAGATAACCTTTATTAGAAAAACAAAATTAGCTATAAATATAAGCATACTAGGTGTTTTTACAAAATAATCCACCTAATTAATTGGGGCTATGTTTTTGTTGTCTTCATTTAATTAAATTAATTAAGGAGCAATTTCAGAAATGATTAAACTTAGGCTCAATTCCATATGTACTGTATTTACTGTTTTTAACTACAAAACTACAATTCAACATAAACACCTATAACCCCCTCTACATATATTTTAAAGGATACAATTTGTGACATTATCTCTCGTTTTTTCAGTAAGAACCGCAGGAACAGTTTATTGGTAACAATACCTAAGTTTTTTCCTTTCAAAAAATTAATATACGAAATAAATAAAATTAGATTTACTATCTAATTATTTTATTTTTGAAATGTGCATATAATAACGGACAAAAGGTAATATAAAAAAAGTTGGTAGAGATCGACAATATGTGATGCAAGTGATTATTTGTTTGGGTTCTTTAACCATATTTATAAGTTTAAATTCTAGTGATGAGAATCGAATTGTATGCATTAGAGAGATATTACTCTTATTTTTGGTCTTAAGCCAATAATTTTTGAGATAAATGAATTATGGTAATATAGAGTACTTTTAGATGTGAAGATAAAAATTGATTAAAGATTGTTCTGAGTTTGAACTCAATTAATATATATATATATAATTATGTAATTATTTTACAAAGTAAAATTTTCTAAAAATTATAATGATTTTTTAAGATTAAGAATGATTAATAATTATATTTATTGTTTATTATATTACAATTATTAAATATTTAAAACCTAAATAAACAGCCTCAATTATCTTACGACAAAACACAATGATTAGGAATTTGCTGTCAAAGAAGAAGGATGATTAGGAACTTGTCTAGTACTTCTTACTAATTAAAAACTCCTCAATCACACACACATATATATAAGTTAGGATTAGTTTCTCAAAATTGACATATTTTATATTTTTTTAAGTATTTTCTAAAACGAATAATTCATTTTAAAGAATAAAATCAATCATTAATTGATGATTAATGAATAGTAGATATTATGTATAAATATATAATCAATTATGAGTTTATAATTATACATATCAATTTTGCAAGTCCACTATTTATTGGGTCCAATTCACATAATAGAGGGGGCAAAAAATTTCATGACTAAAAATGCCTCACTAAAGGAAGCTCCAAAAATAAATAAATAAAGTCACAAAATCCTGTGGGATCTATGAACCCACTTTTTCGACCTTAATTTTTAAATAACTTTTTTTCAAAATAATTTTTTTCAAATTTTCGAAAAATGAATCAATTTTTTTCTAATGTTTTCTGGAACTTTTCAAATTTTTTTAAAAAATTAAGTGTAATAAAATTCTATAAAATATTTAATTTAAAAAAAAAATATATATTTTCGATATTTCTTGAGAATTTTTTTTTACTGATTTGTTTCAACTCACTGAAAAAAGGAGTCAGAGTCCATTCACTTAAGCCAACACAAAAATATAATTTTGTTGATTAATTAGGATTTAAAAATAATTTTTCTTAACAAGGGACTTTCCAGATATTATATCATACAAAAATTAAATCATATGAAATTAATCAAATATGAGTTTAACCAAATATACACACGAACTATACTCGTATAGTTGATTACTTGATTTTGATTTTGGAGAAGACCTCGAATAGCGCAAAATCTTTAAAAAAAGGATAAAGACAAACTTTCAAATATCTCTCTAACTAATGTCTATATAGAATGGACGAAACATATTGGGTGAGAGTAAGATATATATCTAACTTATTTCATCAAAAAGAGAAAGATATATCTAACTTAGATACAAGATATTAGAGACTAAAGCCTTTTTATTATAGACTCATTCAATTTGTCTATGCCTCTTAATAATAAAAATAAAGAGAATAAAGAAAATGTGATGTCATTTTAAAATTATTTTACATTGATCATTAATTACAATTTGTCATGACAATAATCAATTAAATAATCATTTTTGATTTAAAAAATTTCCAACATAATACGACAAAAGTTCGAACTTGAGACATAGTATTCAGTTTAACTATATCGATATTTGCGAGTTGAATTAGACCTTACAGATTGTCTCTTCTTTTCTCTATGCTATTATTATAAATATATAAAAAAAATAAAAAAAATAGTGCATACTATTTTAGAATTTAATAACTATATAGTGTAAGTGCAAAATTTTATACAAATATATATATATATATTAGCAAAAATGAATTATTGTGGTCTCATAAAAAATAGATGATTGTGCAAGTTAATTAAGTATGTTAAAGTAATATATATGTGTTTGTGTGGGTAATGAAGATTGATTTTACGGGGAAATATCTTTATATGTTTTATCTTAAAACAATATTTAAAAGTTATTTGAAACTAATGACAATTGACATATTTATGACTGAAATAATAACTCAATTGATGTCAGTTTAATAAAAATAAGAAATGACAAATTATGTGATCATTTTATTTGGAATAGAGAGCGGGTGCAATAGAGGTTGGATAGAATGCTTATTAATATGCAGTGGTGTCTAGCTTTTCCTAAGGCAATCATTTTTCATCTGCCTCATTACAAGTCCAATCACATAATTATCGTGGCATGTTTGGATCGATTGCAATCCCCCGACAAGCATAGAAGACCCTTTAGGTTCTTAGCTTTATGGACTGTTCATGAAGATTTTCCTAGATTCACGACGCAAGCTTGGGACCCTCACAACAAATTCTATGGTCAACTTCTATTCTTCAAGCAAGCTTTGGATGTCTAGAACAAGAATGTGTTTCCGCAATATCTTTAAACAAAAATGTTTCTTTCTTCGTCAATTGGAGCATGTTAGTAATAAAATTGATTACTCCCATAGTGAGCTCTTTGTGTAGGAGCAACATCTTTGGAAGAAGTATGGGCAAATTGTCCATTAAGAGGAAATTTTATGGTTTTAGAAGTCTTGTGCCAAGTGGCTTGCTCACGAAGATAGAAATACAAGTTATTTCCAAGGAGTCATAGCGGTTTGTAGAAAGAAAAAAAAACTTTTTTTTCTATTTTGCTGGATGAATCATAGAATTGGGTGAGTGATGCAACCATTCTCCAGTAATTGGCTACAAACTATTATAAAGAGTTTTTCTCAAAAGATGGACAGAGTGAAGACTTCATCCTCTCTCATAGTTTTTCTAGTCTGAGCAATGATGAGTTAGCTACTCTAGATAGGCAAGTTACTATAGAGGAAATATATCAAATGCTGCATAGCATATGAGCTTTTAAATCCCCTAATATATATATATGTTCCAAGCTATTTTCTACCAATCACAATGGACTATTGTTGGAGAGTCTTTTGTGCAAATGATCAAATATATATTTGCTAGCCATCTCAAGTGACTATAGTTAATGAGACGCAAATAACTTTTATTTCGAAAGTGGAACCGATTGTGAATATGAAGAACTTTCAGCCTATTAGTTTGTCCAGTGTCACCTATAAGAAGGTAACAAAAAATTTGGCCCAACATCTCTGTTGTGTTCTTGAAACTTTGGTGGTCTATATTAAAGCAACTTCGTTCCTAATCAGAAAACTCATGATAATGTAATTGTTGTGCAAAAGGAGCTCCACTCAATAAGGATCAATTGTAGTTCTAAAGGTTGGATGACGATAAAAATTGACCTAAAGAAAGCTTATGATCGACTAAGATGAGACTTTGTCAAGGATACATTTGACAACATCTTAATGGGTGGAAGGTGCGCGATCTATCTTTTGCAAAATGGGTGAAATTTACGAAGTTGGTGATCCAAGCATTTTCGAGCTATGTGATGCAGTATGTTCACCTTCCTAGATCTATCTATGATGTGATAGATAAGAAGTGTAGGAACATTATATGGGGAGATTATGAAAATAACACGAAAGTTAATTTAGTTTATTGGGATAAGGTGTGTATTCCTAAATGCTTTAGTGGTCTAAGGTTTAGAATGGCGCGAGATTTCAGCAACACTTCCTTGGTCAAGGTAGGATGAGACCTTTGTTCAAACCCTAAAGCTCTTTAGGCCAAATTCATCTGTAATAAGTATAAATGTGGGTCAATGAATATACTCAAGGTTTTGTGGGTAAGTTGGGATCAAATTTTCAGAGAGGGTTGTGTGCTAATTGGGAAACTCTAATAGATAACATTGGTTGGAGGATTGGTAACGAAGTCGATACTAACTTTTGGACCGATGTATAGGTCCCATTGTTGGGTCGCATGATGGATATTGCGAAGGATCCTATCTCTGATATTGAAATCTGCAAAATATGGCGAACTTCGTTAATGAAAGGGTATGTGGAACTTACAGTCTATTACATCTTTAATTTCGATCGAGGCAATTGAACGCATTTGTGATATACCTGCCCCTCGTTTGTCTACGAGTAAGGATTTGGTTATTTGAATTGAGGATCTTAATGGGTCATTTTTTCCTCTAAAGGAGCCTATTATGCAATAAAAGACTTGAACCATAGAGTGATGGAAGATAAGTTTTGGTGGATTTGGAAGTGGTTTTGTCCTAAACGTTTGAGATGTTTCATGCGGAAAGTTGCACGTGGTTGTTTGCTTACAGACACACACACCAGGTTCGTCGTCACATGTCTAGTAGTAACCTATGTCCGATTTGTGGCAATGCTAACGAGTTGATTCTTCATATTTTGTGTGATTGTCAATTTGTGTCAAAGGTTAGGCATTATGTGTTTTATGTTAACTTGACAAGTGAGTTTTTTACTGTAGATTTGAATAGATGACTATTGAATAACTTGAAGAGTGTTTATGTGGAGAGTGCGTAGACTGTAGCATCCTTTTTATTGTAGTGTTAGACAACGTGTGGAAGGCTCAAAATAAATTGATTTTTTTTCAATATTGTTCCCACCACAAGAAGCATCACCACAAAAGTCAGGTATGAAGCGATGACGATATCGAATACACAACTAAATCATGCGGGTTTTACAGGTGTGTCGGCTCCTTCTCAACGTTGGTTTGTTTGGCATTATCCAGATGATGGTTGGGTGACTCTTAATGGAGATGGTGCAGTCTAAAACCCAAATGGAATGGCAGCTTATGAAGGCGGGGTTCGTGATCACACTGGTGCTTTCATTTTGTCTATTCTCATGCTTTAGGGGTGTGCACGATATCAATGACATAACTTTAGGTAATATATAATAGGTTGAAGCTAGCCTTTGTTAGAGGCTTCAGAAACATTGATACATATCACATTCTCAAGTAGCAGTGACCTTAATTCTAAAGAATTGTACTCATTGGCATTTATGTTATGGTGTTGTTACTCGTATAAAAGAGATGTTTGCACAATTTGATCACTTTAAGCTATCTCATGTTCTTCGTGAAGTCAATCAAGTGACGGATACTTCTGCTAAATACAGTCTTTCTTCTTCTCAGATCGATCATGTTTTTGATATAATTCCTGATTTCTCCTCCCTCGTCGTGTTGGCCGATAGGAGTTTGGTTGTTTTTATGTAGAGGCTTTTAGTTTTGTTTTCTTTCAATTTTTCCCTCTTATTCACAAAAAGAAGAAAATAAATAAATTATGTGTCCCTTAAAATTCAATTCATTTAATTGATATCAATCAAATCATAATCTCAACTATAAAAATTATAAGAATCATTAATATATATTTTTTAAAATATTATTAATTATTGTTAAAATTTCGAATATATTCCGCGGTAGAATTTGCCGTGTAGTGACTACTATACTATTCGAAAGTTTTTATCTTAAAAAGAAAAAGTCAAATACTCAATTTATTTAATTAATGAAAACCGAGCATTAAGTTAATTTGACCCTGAATTTTGTAAAGAAGGTTAAGGATTTGCTAGATGAGAAGAAGAGAGATTTGATATTTAACGCATTACAAAGTGGAATACCACTTTCCCTTTCTCAAAAGTGGAACACAGATTTGTGCTTCTCTCAAATCCCATCAATATATTATTATCAAATGGTAAATCTTTTCCCTTCTCATTATCATCATGTTTAAAAGAATATTTCTATTCAACCTTTTTTATTTCCCCATCATTCAAATTTACATTTTTCAAAAATATTCATCTCATTCCTTCCAATGTACCTAACCTCACTTGAGGTTACAATTTGTAATATTAACCTAATTAAAAAATTATACCATTGGTTTGTAGTGATAGATCATATATGGTTAGGTATTTTCTTTGTTTTGGTGTTGTTTTTTTTATAAGTTCATTGCACGTTTTGTATCTTTATTATTCATGGCAAATATTGTACGGTGAATTGTTTTGTTGATATATTTCATTTTAATTTTTTCCAAAGAAAAAAAAATCATATATGATCATGTTATTTGAATATCAGATTTAAACGTCTTATATAATATTAATATTGTAGCATTATTTTTATTTTTCACTTACTTTTTATCTTACATAACGAATTTGGATTTAACAAATTATTCTCTAATGTCCTATTTTGATGTGGAAACATCATTTCTTGATCATATGTATGAGTATGTGTTTAATATAAAATTGAACTTGTGACTTTAAAATTGATGAGTTTTTTTTTTTTTTTTATTGTAGATTCACTTTGTGCTTCTGATTAGTAGACAAGGAAAAGTGAGGCTCACAAAATGGTATTCACCATATTCTCAAAAGGAAAGATCCAAGGTACCTGTCCTATTAATTCAAATATAAAATGTTTATTTTAATATCATAGTAATTGAAATTGCATCAATAGTTGGATAAGAGATCACATGGGATATTGCTTTGTCACCGAAAGTGCAATTTTTGTTTTTTGGGTCCAATAAATAATGCAAGTTGAATCACATGAATCAGCATAAACAATTATTTTGGCAATATAGGAGAGACTGAAAGAAAAATATATATTTAATTTATGTGTGTTTAGATATTGAAATAGCACTAAAGAAGATTGAGTCTAGTTGAATTGAGTTATTACTCCACAACATTACATATCACAATTTGAATCTCATTTGAAATAGATGAATTAATAAGTATTTTAAGAGCACTTGTATGAAATATAAAAGGAAATTTTATTTTGAAAACATCAAAATTAATTTTTAAGAGATTGAATGCACAACTTTTAAAACAAATTCAAATGAAAATTAAAGATTAACATGGAGTCTCTTAGTTTTGCTTTTTTTAAGAGATTGAATGCACAACTTTTAAGATATTGAGTCTAGCATTTGATATTTGGCACTTGTTTGTTATTTTTCTCTCTAGGTAATCTGACAATGTAATTTTATATACTTTGTATTGAACAAATTTGACCATTTTCCTAACATGCTAGGCATATTTCATATACCATTTGACATTTTTATATTGATGTTAGTGTTTATGTACTTATAAAATAGTTGAATATGTATCTAAATGTGATTTATTCAAATGGTAAAGAATTCTAACACCATAAGCAAATGGTCAAGGGTTTGAATTCTAATTTTATAGAAAAAAAAATCGATTTTGAGGAGGAAATTCATCTTATATAATTTTTCAATGAAAATTAATCACTTCTAAACGACAATGAAGACGAAATTTTGTTCTTATAACATGGTTATAAAAAAAAGTCAGTTGAATATATTGCTTTCCTTGTGGCATGACAAATGTGTATATTAACTATATTGCTTAAGCTGTTTTTTGTTCTGTTTTCTTGTTGATCTTTTGGAGGTAATTAGAGAGTTAAGTGGCCTAGTCATCTCTCGAGGCCCAAAGCTATGCAACTTTGTGGAATGGAGAGGACTCAAAGTTGTTTATAAAAGGTTTGTGTCAATCAAGACTAATTAACAATTTTGTTGCTTTCTTTAACCTTAACAAAAATACATCATTGTATTAACTAAATAGTTGGACTCAATTGAGTTTCAATATAGAATGAATCATTCAAACAAAATTAAATTCGAACGCAAACTGAAATAATCGTTTACTAACTTTCGAGACAAACTTCAAATTAACTGACTTCTTGTCCTGCAAACTGGACGGTTAAGACAAAAAAAAAACATTATTGAACTATAAGAAACATTGAGTCTCTTTGTTTTGTTTTCTTGTTTAGATATGCTAGCCTTTACTTTTGCATCTGCAATGATCAAGAAGACAATGAATTGGAGACTCTCTCCATTATTCATCACTATGTTGAGACATTGGATCGCTATTTTGGCAGTGTGAGTATATATCATTATGAAATGTTGTTGAATTCTTTGAAGTTAAATAAATTGTCTACAAATTTTAGAGGCTGAATTTGTTTCTTTTAATCCTTGTCAGGTTTGTGAGCTAGATTTAATCTTTAATTTCCATAAGGTAATAATACATCTTTAATTGTTACTAAACTTTAATCTGAAATCTTTAATTTCAAATATTGTTACTAAACTTTGAGGTCAACCAGTGTATTTGTCTTTTATATGATGTCTTATAAGCGAGAATGCTAACTATTTAATTTAATAAAAGAAAAGTAACACTGCAATTTACTCTTTAGTGTTTATCTTGTATCAAGAATTAAAGTTAATGTTTATGTTAATTATCAGGCATATTTCATATTGGATGAAGTTTTGCTAGCTGGAATGATGCAAGAGACTAGCAAGAGAACAACTCTAAGACTCATAGCTGCACAGGTATGATTACATATTAGTCCTTCCATACTCTTCCACATATGTGTTTTTATTGCTTTGTGTTTGATGAAAATTTGATATTATATTACCTTGTTTTTCACAAAAAAATTTGATCTTATGGTATGTATTGTAGGAGGAATTAGTGGAAGCTGCCAAAGAAGAGGCCAGTTCATTGAGTAATATAATTGCACAGGCCACCAAATAAGAAGAGCTTCATTCATTTTTTATAAGAATTTGTTCTATATAAATCATAAAAAAAGATTTATAATAATAATTTTGTTACACATTTGATTTTTAATTGAAGCATAAGGTGCAAATTAACTCATGGTACCGATGTAGTGAAATAAGACTTTATCATTCTTGTAGAGATTGAAATTATTTTTGTGTTATGAAAGTGTCGGTGTAACTATGTCAAATATTAATTTATTGTTGAAATATAAGTGGTTGATGTACAATGTGTGTGATTCACATAAATTTTAGAGTATCGAGTTAAATTCCTATTAGAAAATAAATTCATTAGACGAAAAAATTATCTCATTATTTTTTTCATTCATATAAATTAAATTTGAAAACTTTATTCAAAGGAAATCAAACTTCATACCACTTGTATATCTTTAAAAAGTTATTATTTTCTACCTTTATTTTTTTTTATATGAGTTTATGGCTGCTTTCAATTTCAATTGTCTATTGGGCCTACTCATCAACATTGTCTGTTGGGCCTGCTTGCAAAGCGGCCCATTTAGCTTGCTCTAGAAATTCCATTGATAAAAATGAAAGCTTGCTCTAGGAATTCTAAATGTAGCTATATGAAGGGTTTTTATAGCATGATTGGGAGGACTGTACCATGCACCCCCCTCCTGTACCTCCCACCCCCATTTCAAAAGAAAAGTCCAAAATGCCCTATGATATATGTATAAAACCTGCCAAAAAAATTATCTTCCCTTATTTCATCCAAAATGCCCCATGATATATGTATAAAACCTGCCAAAAAAATTATCTTCCCTTATTTCACCCATTTCATTCGAAACTTTGATTTCTCCGAATCAGGTTTTTGCAATCTTCGGACATTTTACAGGAAATTCAAAGTTCTGAATTACAAAAGTAAGGTCAAACTCTAAACCCTTCGAAGATTTCATTGAAGCACAAATTTTCGAAGCATTACTTTCGAACATTTCTAGAAAGCCCAAACCTTCAAAATGTAACATTCGAAACTTTCATTCCATCTGAAAGTTTCAAAATAAGAAAATCTCTGAAATCCTAAATATGAAGTTTTGAAGGTTTCATATTGCTGAAAAGTTTCGAGGAGAAGGCTTCGAAAGTTTGGGTTGCATGGAAAGTTTCGAAGCTCAAATGTTTGTGTTTGCTTTAAAGTTTCGAAATTCAACATATTTAAAAATGACATTAAATGACAATAAATGGCATTAAATGACATTAAAAACGTTAAACAAAATCACAATTTCGAAACTTTCCCAATAAAACTTTTGAAACAATGCATTTTGAATATTTGAGCCTCATCCAAACTGTCGAATGTTTTGAAGAAATTTGGGAAAATGCGTTTCAAATGTTTTGAATTCATCAAAAGTTTCGAACTTTTGATTGATTTCTGGAAAACGTGTTTCGAAGGTTTCAAGTTAATCAAAAGTTTCGAAACACAACATTATTTCCTGAAATATTTTATTTCGAAATTTTCAGGTTGAACCAAAGTTTCGAAGCTTCTATTTCGAATGTTTTGTTTTAAGCAAAGTTTCGAAAACATTAAAAAAAATCTTACTTTTTTATTTCGAATTTATTAAATATTCGAATATTATAAAATATTTGATAATTTTCGAATGGGGTGGAGACTGGTAAATATTTTTTTTTGTTTTATACATGATAAAAAAGGGCATTTTAGACTTTTTCTTTGAAATGAGGGGTGGGAGGTACAGGAGGGGGGTGCACAGTACAATCCTCCATGATTGGTTCTTGGTAATTTAAGTGGAGCTATGGGTCGATTGGATCCTTTGTCTTACTATCACGAGGGCTCAACAAATGAATCTACAAAGAGTTATCTTTAAAATAGGCTCGATGATCATTGTTAATATAGGGAATGCTTTTATCCAACCATTTTTTCCAAGGAGTCGTATCTCTCCTTTTGTCATTTTGAGATAGAGGTGTCAATAAAACTTCAAAATCTCAAGTCCTCTTTCAAAAAATTTATACTAAGCCCCTAATATTAGGTCCCCTATTTAAATGAATTTTCAAAGGTCCCGGCATATTATTTTTTGTGGGCTTTAAGTGAGGGGGTTCAGGGGGCTTATAGGCTCAATGTTTTGTTAATTTAGTTATTTTTTTTGAAAAAACTTTTATATTTATTTTTCTCGAAAAATATCGAAAAAATTTCTCACGAAAATCTAAAATATTTTTTTTTCGGAAAAACTTTTAAACAATTTTTTTCTCGAAAAGTTGTGATCAAAATCAAAAAATTATTTTTCTTGAAAAAATTGATTTTTTTTCTCTAATAAAAAAAGTTATAAATCTTTTTTATCAGAAAAAAATCTAAAATTTCTTTATCGAAAAACTTTTGAGAAAAAAATTATTTTTCGAAAAAAAATTGAAATTTTTTTTTATAAAAAAAGTAAACCCATAGACCCACCTAAGCCCACAACATTTTAGGGGTTTTTTAGTTTTGAGGTCTTTTAAACTATGAAATTTTTTACCCCTCCAACATATGGACTGAGATCAATAATTAGTAGACTTCTTAAATTGGCTCATCTATTTTGAGTGGAGGACTTCTATTTGTATTGTTTTTTGTGAAGTTAATAGGTTGTTGATCTTTTAACAAATAAAGAGCCTTCCTCCCTTAGTTTTGATTATATTTTTTGGATTTGAAAATTCTACTGGATGATGATGTAAAATACGCTAGTTTGTCTTGTTTAGTTTTGCAATAAAATTGATTAGACAATTTTATTTCAAACCTTCATGTATAAATATTATAGTATATATTACTTTTCTCTCAAAGTACAAAATTGATCAATTTACAAAAATTAAGAAAAGTTATTTTCATACTAAATGATGGTAAATCCAAAATATTATGATAAAATATGGGAAGAAATTAAAATAAATAAATAAACAAAAGGTGGATTTAGAAAAAGAGATTAAGAAGAAATGCGTCACAATACAGATGGTTGATAAGCCAAGAGGAATCGCCACAATTATAAGAAAATCATTGATAAGATTCAAACAAGTTTCAGTCTAAAAATTCGGAGGAGAAAATATCATTCACAATTCTCAAAGATAAATATTTTTTATTTAATTCAAAATGTCTTTTCTACATTTATGAGATACATATATATAGGAAAGCCAATAGACATTTTTTTGAGCAACCCTTTATTTTATTGTCCCTATTTATTTTATTTAGCTATTATTTTAATGAAACTAATAAAACAATAAAAATACCATAAGTTCATGGTCAACTTACATCTCATTTTAGACCATTATAGATGTTGAATTTGGTCAAGAGGCGTGAAATATAAGTTCTAGAAAATGTTGTTATCTTTTCAATGCATCTAAGAGTACCTCAATGGGACTTAGAAAACTCAAGATATTGCTAAAACAATTCAGGTCCATCATTTTCAAGGAAACCAAAATTTGTTCTTCTTTTGTGATGCTTTTTTTTTTTTAGGTTTCCTTCCAGATGCTTAATGAACTCATGATCTCATCACTAAACATGTCTAAAATTATTCTTGAGTTATTAAGAGAGAGAAATAGATGAAATTTTAATTACTTCCTTTAAATAGAAATATTGTTTTGAAAAATAACTAATGCACATTGTGATTTGAACATGGTCTTAACAAAAATTATATAACAATTTTAATTATTTTTAAAAAATATTTTATAAACTTAATTTAAAAAGAAAAAATAAGTTATCCACTCCAAAACTTACCCTAAAGGAAAGGCAACGGAATTTTACATGCCTTATGTGTAGGTTCCGTTCTGTGACTAAAAAATACAACAATATTTATAAAAACAATTGTCAGAAGTGGGATTTGAACCCACGCCCTCTCTCGAAGACCAGAACTTGAGTCTGGCGCCTTAGACCACTCGGCCATCCTGACTGTTTTATTAATGATTTGCATCTTAAATATATAGTTCTTCTACAATATCAATGCACAATCCAAAATATTCCGTCACTTGATGTTGACAAATTTGTATACCCGTGATTTTACTTTAATATAGATATCACCCCCAGCAAAAATGCTCATAAAATAATAATATGATTATGCGGCATTTGATCGAAAATGGGGAGCAGGTAGGAGTGGGGAGGACTAAAATATTTACTATATATGTAGCCAATTTTTTTAATCACTTCATAACCAAATGAAATTATTATAACCGAACCATATTTAATATTATTAAACCTTTTTTTTGTCACTCTCAAGTCTTCTAAAAAACACTCAAATTTTGAGTACGTTTGTTTCAGATTTTTTTAGCTAATGCTATAGATGAGAGAGAAAGATCCAAAAAATTTAAAAACACGGAACTTAACCCATTAATAAGAGAAAATGATGTAATTACTCTTACCCTTTTTGAAAAATTCAAAATTACCCTCCATCAATTTTTACTCTTACCCTTTTTGAAAAATCCAAAATTATCCTCCATCAATTTACTGCATCAGTTTCACGCACTCAATTGTGACAGTTTTTCTCGTTGATACTATTTTTTTTTCTTTTGTGTGTTTATTTATTGTTTTTTGATGAGTACTTAAGGTACATTAATCAATTTTAAAATGTGTATAAAAAATGGATTAAACTTATAATTTTGTAGGGTATTATAAAAGTTATGTCATTTATGGTAATTTTGTAGTTTAAAAAATCACTTTTATAAAATTGTATACAAACAGATTAAAAATCATTTAAAAAAAATCATTTTTATGATAGTAAACAAATGGAAATAAAAAAATCATTTTTAAACAACTCTCTACAAAATAATCTCTAAATTTTTTAAACTAAAAATCATTTTTATTTAAGCTCAAACAAACGCACCATTTATCTAGATTGACTAATCTAAACATATTTTTTTTGTATATTTGAGAACATTGAAGCTGAAAGAAGAAACACCCTTAATATTAATAATAACCATTGGAAGAAACCATGTACATCAATCCAAAACCCTCCAGGCCCACCAGAAAGAAAATTCAGTGGCTAGTCAACAACCAGAAACACTAAAAAGGATAAGAAATTCCTGCAACATTAAACAACAAAACAAAGAGCATGTGATGACAAATGGTTGTTGCCGGTAGGTGATAAACAGTGAGATCTTGTTATTAGAATTTGTTAGTAGCTATCCTTTTCTTCATCGAGATGATTGACCTCATATTTGAGGGTTTGACTTGAAAATGATACAACACTATTTTAAAATTTTGAGCTTCTTAATCAAGTTAAATATTGAGCTTCTTAATCCAGTAACTGCATTTAATCCAATAATCTTAACTCCCTATGCTGGTCTTAAAATTTTCATTGCATCCTTAGATTCATAATTGCCATTAAAAAGCTAATAAACTGAAGTAGTACAAGAGACAGTTCCTAATAAGTTGCATTGCCATTGACAAAGAAATAATAACAGGGCTTGCAAGAGGAACTAACAAACAGCATTACTACTGCGTCACAAATATTTTATCAGTGACCAAGTTGTTTTCTTTTCTAGTATTTTACATCAATAGATAGATACTCTCAAGTAGTAAACTTCAGTGGAAAATCCCAATGCTCTTCAGTATGTAAATTTACATATACACCACACCCCATTACACTATGACGTAACACACCAATTTTGGAATACACATATATAGTTCAACAGTGTTGATTGATATACTACAGCATCATGTTATTCATGAGCAGTTCGTGTCGTAACTTACGAGTCCCAACAACTCTGGACCTTCCAGACGAGGGTTATTCTCAAAGCTGCAACAATGAAACAAAACAATGTAATTCAATATGAGTAATGGGAGGGAAAAAAGACACCCAGCTAGCATAATTGGCAATAGCAATGAAGATTGTCATCACACAAACAGCAATCAATTACAACACCCAGAGTTTTACTACATTTCATGAATAGGATGCAAGACTCCCACAACATCTTGATCAGTAAGCAACTAAAAGTGTGACAGAGTAATAGATATAACAGCATGTGGCAAACAAGGGTCATATGACAAAAATAACCCCCCTCCCCCTAAAATAACAAAAATAAAGGAAGAAATTGACATTAAAAACAGGTGCAAGAGGGAAGAAAAAATAGTAGAGCAATAACCAACAAGAAAGTGATACACAGAGTAAGAAGAAAATCGTATGCTGAGAATCAAACTAGATAAGAATTACAAGAAATTTGGGGACCTACTTATTCAATGGAATGTGCTCGAATGGCCCAGAGGTAGGAATTGTACCGCATAAGTCATTGTCGGAGACATCCCTGGAGATAAAGTAAATGTTTAGGCTTCTTTGAAAGCACACATACTCATAATACCATTACCACCACGTAATTTTATCAACATATGAAGAGAAATGTGACTTACACTACTTTAAGGCTTGGAATAGCAATGAGTTCCCTAGGGATTGGGCCAGTTAGTCGATTGTCATTAAGTCGTCTGCAAAAAAAAAAAAGAAACATGCTGAATAATTTATGCCAAAAAATAATAATCAAAAGCTTTGTCAGTGAGCAATGTGGTAACTGGTAAGTTATGCCAAATATTGAAAGACCAACAGCTTCCAACACTTCAAAACGTAATTACTAGGAGCCATGCATTTGGTTATATAAATTACAGACTCTTGGAGAGACAAAAGCTAGGTAAAATAATTTGAATAACCTGAAACGAGCATATGGTTTTTATAAGTGGTTTATTCACGGATTTTGAGCTGTGCTTAGGTTCATTGAATTTTTAGATGAAGGCTTTTTTCATATAATAATGGGAACTTTTTTAAGTCTTTTAGCTAGTATAAACTGAATCACACTACTAAATGTTGGAACTTGGAACTATGGCAATATCAATTTAATCAGAACCAAAAGTGCTAGAATGCCTAACTTGTGCTTGCCAGCGGCCAGAGCTACATCCAGGAAGAACATTGTTCAGTTGTTCTACCTTATGCATGGATGAATGAGATTGAATGATCAAATTTTTTCTTAAACTTACGGATCAGGGCATTCAATTATATTTTAGCTCTTCAAATCTTATTCTCAACAATATATGCACTAATGTGTATGTTCATGCAGCAGCCGACATATGTTAACTTTTATTTAACCAACACTTGGTCTTGGTGCTTTTCTAATTAAAGGCTACAATGATGGTCAACATTCAATTTACAGCTAAACCACTAAATTTTCCATGCTATTTGTTATCAAGTATCTATAATTTGATGGGAGTTCTATTAAGCTCCCACCATGGCAGAGTCCGAGAAAGAGTTGGACCCATTGGGGATCTATTGCAGACAACCACTGAAAGAGACTTATTAAGCATTCAAAACCATAAACCTCTAAGTCACACTGCAGCAACTCTGACCATTACGCCAAATTTCCCCATTATTTAGGTGAGAGTGAGTGGGTAAAATTTGGACGCTGTTCATTTCGCATATACAGCCATGATTCAGCTGTCTTAATATCAAACATATGCCCCACATTTGATGATGCTAAAACTTTAAATGAAAAGCAAAACCAAAAAACTTAAAGTCCACAACAAGTTCCAAATCATAGGTTCCTCAATTTGTCCTGCAACAATCAAAGCCTTGTAAGCAACTCATGTGAAGGGAAAGGGAAAGCAAATGACATGGCACAGTGTTGTCATGCCTAAAATATGTAACAATGAACTATAACTATTAACCAGACTTACAAAAAAACAAGATTCTTCAATTTTCCCAATGAAGGAGGGACAGTTCCAGATATGTTGTTGTTATACAAGTCCAAGCTAACAAGACTCTTCAGGTTTCCAAGCTCTGGAGGAATAGTTCCTTGAATGTTGTTTTTGTACAACTCACTACATCCAACAAAGAGAGAACCATAGTTAACACTAACGAATATGAAACAATTCACAAGACAAGGAGGGCCACAACACAACAATATGTTAATAGGTTGATTGTTTTAGTAATACTACAATCACATTCAACATATATGGAATTAAAATCTCAGCACAAATACTAAGAATAAGATTAGATAACATACAGGTACTGGAGATGCTCTAGCTTCCCGAGTTCAGGTACCAAATGTCCAGATAGATTAGAATTACCAAGATCCCTGTAGAAGTATTATAAGATGATCACCACCATAAAAGTTAAGAGAAGAGTATTATTAGTGCAAACAAAGGCATCTAAATTAAATTACATTAAACCTTTCCATAAAATAATGATATGGTTTACATCATGAACATGGATAATTCGAGCATTAAACAAGATAGGAGGAGTATATTTAATTTAAAATAAATAAAAAATAGAAAGAAAGAAAAAACTTCAGATAACAAATAATTACATAAAAACATTGTGTGGAGCGAATAATGTTGTTTGTTTCATTAAAAGCTTTTTTTGACAAATTATATAAAACAAATCAAAACAAACCAATCCAACATTAAGGGGTCAATCTCGTACTCCTAAAACCCTCAATTTCCGAAAGCAATTGACAAATTTAGAAGGGAAAAAAAAAACATTTAAACAATCACCATAGATAACTGATATTAACCAATTTTCACTGATCATCATTAACAAAACTCCCAAAATATAATTATTGACACCCTAAAAAAAGCACCAAACTCAAAGTTGAGTAAAAAAATAATAATAAGACACACAATAAACATTTAAAAAAACAAATTTCAGAATAATTTCCCTCAAACCCCAAAAACAAAGGGCCCGAACAATTTCACCAATCAAAGTAAAACATCAAACACAACAAGCCAAAACTGAATGATTTATCATTTATTCTTTAATTTTGTAAAAAAAAAAAAGATTTTGAACTTCGAAGTGACTAGTATTAATTATCGATTATTAATTATTATTGACTAAACAAAAAGAATCAAGAAGAAACAAACACATAAGAAAAAAGTGAGTGTGAGAGAGAGAATACACTCGAGTGACACGATTGTCTTGGTTACAGGTGACATGGAACCAAGTACAAGGACTAACTAGGGTCGGATCCCAGCTTTGGAGGACGTTATCAGGGTCGGTGAGGCTTCGTTTCAGTGTGTACAGAGCGTCTCCTTCTGAATTAGCATGTGCGAAGTGAAAAAGTGTTAGGGTTAGGGTTAGGGTTAGGGAAATTCCGAATAAGGAAAGAGAAGTTAAAGATGGTGCCATCTTCTTCTTCTCTGATCTGTGAGCTATGTTGAATTGAAGTGCGCTTAGGGTTCGCTCTTATTTGTGGATGCTGAGAGATAGAGAGAACAATGCTTTCTATTTCAAAGAGAGTATCGGTTTTAGGAATAACATAACAGTAAAACATACCAATGGGGTCAATTTTTTGACCAAACTAAAATACTAGTGTAATATTTAGAATTTAGAAAAAAAATATTTGTTTGGTTAAATAAATGGTGTATTTGTTTTAAATTTTTTTAATGAAAAATTTTATTATTTTAAGTCAAAAATCACTTTTGTATAATTTGAAGAGTTTGTTTTAAATTTTTTAAAAATGATTTTGTTAAAAAAATTATTTGTTTGCTAAAAATGATTGGTGCGTTTGTTTGAGCTTAAATAAAAATGATTTTTGTTTTAAATAATTTAGAGATTGTTTTTTAGAGATTTAAAAAAAATGATTATTTTACTCCTGTTTATTTACTATTATAAATTATTTTTAACTTGTTTCTATACAATTTTGTAAAAAAAAAAAAATTAAACATTTCGTATATACATCTTAAAATTTGATCAACGTAATTGAATACTGTTAACAAACAATAAATAATCGCACAACCAAAAAACAACAATGTAGAAAAATCAAAAAATATAAGATATAGGTAATTGCATCATTTTCTCCCGTTAATGAGTTAAGTTTTGTACATTTTTTAATGTGTTTAGTTTTTTTTCTCTAATCTATCGCAAGAGGCAAAAGCGATAAGCTACAATTTTTAACTTTTCATTTTTAGCAAAAAAAAAAAATGATTAAAATCTAAAACAAACACCCTTCAATTTCTATAAAATGATTTTTGGCTTCAAAAAACATGAAACAAACCCAGCAAAAAGCTAAAAATAGTAGCTTGTAGCATTTGCCTATTGATGAGAGAGAAAAACGAAACACAGTTGGAAAACACGGAACATAACTCATTAACGAGAGAAAATGATGCATTTACCCATATCTTATTTTTAAAATCTCAAATTACCCTCAATTAAATTTTAATAAAATTTTATCTATTAGTTTACCTTCACGCGGTAGCCATTTTTTCCACGACATTATTAGTTTTCTCACGACCTTCATCTTGGTTTTTATCCAGTAAGTTTTGTTATCTTTTTCGATTTTATTGTTTTTTAGTTGTGTGTGTTTATGTATTGTTTTTTTATGAGTAATTTTGAAATGTGTAAAATGATAATTGTAGTTTAAAAAAATCATTTTTACACAATTGTATACAAATAGGTTAAAAATCATTTTTTTAAAATCTCTAAAAATATAATCTCTAAATTATTTAAAATAAAAATAATTTTTATTTAAACTCAAACAAACGCATCAAAAAATATTATTAAAAATTGTAAATAGCATTCGTCTCAGTAATTATTATATGATTTAGTGAGAAATATTTGTATTATATTCTTTAATATTTATTTATGACAAATATTTGTTTGTATTTTTTTAATATTTATAACCGATAAATATTTGTATTGTGATGTGTTTTGTTATTTTTTTATATTTGTTATTATCGAATATTTGTCATGTGTTTTTTATGTATCCGTTATAAATATTTATTTATCGTTTTTCAATTTTTATCAATAAAAATTATTTATCTCGTATTTGGCTAATGTCTTTTATGTTTCGGCGACAAATGTTTATCTCATGTTTTTTATGATCACTAACAAATATACGTCTCATATTTTTTTATAAACAACTTTTTCATTATTTGCTGTTAGTTTTTTCCTATTTCAATTAACTGAAATCGTCATTTATTTAAACATAATTTTTTAACAAATTAATATTTCACTTATTGTGCGAATAAATAAATTATTTAATAAAGTTAGAGTTTTATTATTTTGATCACATACTATTGCTATTTTAACATTGTCATGGTAAACATCCATAAAATGAAAAATAATTGTTCAATCTCTACGTCTGCATGTTCAATTGAAAATTGTCTGCATGTTCAATTGAAAATTATAAGTTCTATTTGTGTCTTAAATAGTAATGCAAATTGCGATTAACATATACTAAATATCATCTTATTGACATTTCTTAAAGACGCATAGATTGAATAAATATTTTCTATTTTTTTTGGTACATACAAAATTATAATATATATATATATATATATATATTAATTAAAAAGAGTACAAAGTAAAAAAAAAATACTTGTGATTTAAAAATAAATAATTACCTTGAAACACTTTAAATTCATTACTCGTCATCAAATCATCACTTAGTTTGGAATCACGAGGTAAACCATCTTGCCTTCAAACAATCCAACTCTCTTAGCATTGCCGGAATACATGTACTCAAGGCGTTCTTAATACAAAGATTAAGATTAGACCATGAAATGAAAATTACATATTATTCATTGCAATTTTATTATAATAACATAATAATGGTCACATACCTCAAAGTATTGATAAAATATCGTGTTTTTCTTTATTCTGGGAGGCACAATTTCGTTTGGTTTAGTTTTTAGATCAGTGCTATCGAGTTTAAAGCCTTCATAATTGTGTAAATTTTCACTTGCAGCAAATTGTGATCGGTCAAAAATATTAAAATTAAAATCATAATTGAGACTAAAAGTAAATAATTTTTTAAGGACAAAATTTAAAAAATTATAATTTAATAGAACTAAAAACATATTTAATCTTAATAATAATAACCACTTACTAATAAAAATAACAATCACCTACTACTAACAATAACCAAATATAATAATAACTTGATATAAAAATAACAACCACCTAATTATAGTAATACTTATAAAACATTATTACTTTTATTTGGACAAAACATTAACGTGAAATCAAAATAACCAACTATAATAACCACACCCATATAATAATAATAATAATAATAATAATAATAATAATAATAATAAATAAATAAATAAATAAATAAATAAATAAATAAACTTAAATGCGTTTTTAGTGCTCCTATTTTGTTCAAT
>JBBPBQ010000004.1:47615647-47628898 GCA_037974755.1 Cicer yamashitae
AAAAAAATTACAACAATAATGACATTAAAGTTATTTTATCCAAATCACATATATTACTTAATGTCACATCATTAATAAGAATGAAATATAAAAAAAAAATAGTGGGGATAAAAATTTTAAAAATTAGTTAATCAGGACAAGAAAAATATTTAAAAAAATATGAAGACTAAAAATTCTTTTTTGATATAATTGAATGATTAAAAATGTACTTAAATTTAATAATAATAATAATAATAATAATAATAATAATAATAATAGGAATAATGTTTTATCTATTTTTGAATAGAAACGAGAAGCAATTTGTATCAAAAAAATAAAAAGCAGAGACAATGATGACATCAAATATTCTATTATAATAACTAGAGGCAACTAGCCAAAAGCATTAACATGAAAAATAGCAACAAAAAAAAAAACATCAGATAAAAGGCAACGCAAAGGACGTAAAAGAAAAAAAGGATGAAAAAAAATCTTAACATGTGTTGTAAGATATGCAAGAAAGGTGGGAAGCAAAATCATCATTATTCAAATAGTGTGTGTGGTTTTGGTGAAGTTGTTAAATAAGAATATTCTATATATCTTCAATTAAAAGTCTCACAAAATCTATTACAGACAAAAATCAATCAAAATCTCTATGTTTTTAAATAGGCTAAATACCACTGTGGTCCCTTAACTTAATTTCAGTTAACGATTTAGTATTTTATTTATTTTTTTTCTCTATTTGGTCCTTTATGTTTTTAAATAATTTCAGCGTTACTTTTTAAGTGGAGTTTTGTTAAGAAAAAGTTAAAAAATCTCTCTTCCGTTTTTCAGAAAAAGTTACCTTTTATGTTTTGGAAATATTTCAAAAAAATGTTCAAAGTTTGTTCGAAGTGTGTTTGGTTGTGCTGAGAATGTGAGAAGAGAAAAGTAGGTAAGATAGTTTGAAAAGAGAAAAAGAAGTGACAAATAAAAAATAATTTTGAGATATCTTCTTCTGACAACAATTACGAGATTTCTTCTTCTGATTTTACTTTATTTTTTACGCTTCGGTTAGTTTTTTCCGTTTATGATTTTTGTTTGATCCCTCTTACTATGATCAAACGCTATTTCGTTTTCATTTTTGTTTTCCTTTTTTAGTTATTTTTTGTATGATACTTCTCTATTTTTTGGTTATGTGATTTTTTTAGGGTTTTTTGTGTTTATGTTGTAATGTAATGTTTATGCATTTTGTTTTCTTCGTTTTTGGTTTCATTTTAGCTTTGCATGTGTTTATTTTGTTTGATCGTGCGTTTTTTTAGTGTTTTTGAAGAAAGGAAACTTTTCTTGTGTTTTTGTTGCTTTGAGCTAGATTTTATTCAAAATGTGAAGCTTATTTTGCTGTTAAATTAGCTACGATCTTGCTTTTACTATTTTCAGTGTTCGTTAACTTTGATTTAGCTCTAAATTTTTTAAATATTTTTCTGCTTATTTTTTGAGTGGAAATTAGTGTAATGCTTGAGCAATTTTTCTGTATTTTTGTCTATATACCCTGATTTTGCTGTTAGATTATTTTTTTTTTGTTTTAACTTTTAAAATATTTTTTTCTATTATTTTTTCTATTAATTTTGAGATTTGAGTAAATTTTTAGTATAAAAGATAGAGAACATAAACAGAGAAAAGAAAAATTGTGGTTGATCTCGAAAGTACGAGAATATTTGTATGTTTTTTAAAATTCGAAATTAATAATTATTTTTATTTGAATTCTATCGGTTGGCAAATTTATTTAATTACTTAACTTATTTAATTTTAAATTTTAATGTCTTAAAACAGTTATTGTAATTAATTAATAAAAGAAAATTCAAAAAATAAAAGAAATGCTAAAAATATAAAAGAAAACAAACTTTAACACTAAAAATCTAAAGGAAGCCTATGAGATTTTTAAGAAGTGCAACACGTTAGAAAGAAAAGAAGAAATGGTAATGTAAAAATATTGGAAAGAAGTGCGTAGAGGTTCTTTTATAGTGCAAAGAGAAGGTTTGAAAAGGAAATATAAAACGAAAGATTTGACAAATTTTCTTCTTTTTTCTCAAAATTGGAGAGAAGAAAAAATTGTGGAGCCCACACTCACTTTAGTCTTTTTTTTTGGTCTTTTATATTTCTCTTTTGAGCTATTTCTTAACTTTTTTCTTTACTATTGCTATTTTTAGATAATAAATATACTATTTTTGTTGTTGAAAATAGACCCAAAATTTTCAAAATTCAAAATCGAGATTGAGATAAGGTAGAAACCAACTCATAGATAATTTATTTATGAAATTTATGTATAATTCACTAACTATTTTTTTATTAAATTATAAATCACCATATCACACACATTTTCTAACTTTTATGTTACCATCAACCAGAAAAGATTCCAAACTATGTTATTAAGATTAGGATAGTACTATTATAATTGTGAGGCCAAGTTAGGAGTGTTTGGATTCAATAGTGGTGGTATTTTTTTTATAAGCATTTACTAGTGGTGGTTGAAAAAGCTGCAATAATAAGAACCCATCTTCTCATCCTCACTAATGCCATGGTGTTATTATACCTTTTGTTTTGGAGCAGTAGTTTGTTTAATTTTTTTTCTTTTTCTCTCAGACTTTTTTCTTTGACAATTTTTCTCTCACATACGTAGTAATTACAAAACAATATATTTATATCAGTCAATATTTTACTTTTCTCAACTTAATAATTTGATTTAATAATAAAAAATTTGACGCATAGTAGATTCGATAAATTTTAATTAAATTAAAAGAATTTAATTATATATTTTTACTTTAAACTGAATTATCATTCTTCACCTTAAATTAAATTAAATAAAAAAATTTATTGATCAAAATAAACTTCTTTTAAAAGAAAATTTAATTTATTTTGTAAAAAGAATTTTAATTTTTTGATTGTTATTAGTGAAATATTAATATATTTTTTGCTGAATGTTTTAATGATCAAACATTAAATATTAAATATAGTCAACTATGACAATCTTTTAGAATTTAATACTATATAATTGTATTTTAATTACTATAAAAAATTGACTTTTCATTAATATATTTATATATATATAAATATTTATCACATAAAAAAATATTAATATTTTTTTTGTATTTATATTTACATACAAATATATCAGGATCCATCGAATTATACTTTTTGTTTTTAATATCCCATTTTGATAAAAGCCTTATCCACGCCCAAAAATTTGTCAGGAATATACTAGTAAAGAAAAGTCAATTTTAATTTTAATTTTGAATATTAACCTTCGATAGAACCAACCATAAGATGGAATAATCATAAAAAAAGTGGTTAAGGTGAAAGAATACAAATGGACCCCACAAAGTGTGAACGTGTTCACGTCGCTTCCCATTTTCGAACGAAATAAAAACCGTCATCACGTAATCCGCGCGTGTATAGTTTTTCCTCTTCCAGCAAAATACAAACCGTTGATCAAATCAAGTCCATTCATCATACATCACACAAATCATATCAAGATCAACCGTACACATGTCACCGCAGGGGCGTCACCGTGAGTTAAAAATTGATGCATGAACACAAATCGTTGCAGTGAATGATATCACACTCACTAACACACTTTATATAGAGTACAAATAGTGAGAGTACGATTATTACGCACATTGCCAAACCAAACTTCACTCTATTTTATTTCTCTGCAATTTTGAGGTTAGGGTTTCTTTTTTTCCTTCAGCTACAACAATTAGGAGATTTCTTCTTCTGATTTTACTTTATTTTTTACGCTTCGGTTAGTTTTTTTCCGTTTATGATTTTTGTTTGATCACTCTATGATCAAACGCTATTTCGTTTTCATTTTTGTTTTCCTTTTTTAGTTATTTTTTGTATGATACTTCTCTGTTTTTTGGGTCTGTGATTTTTTTTAGGGTTTTTTGTGTTTATGTTGTAATGTAATGTTTCTGCACTTCTTTTTTCTTTGTTTTTGGTTTAATTTTAGCTTTGCATGTGTTTATTTTGTTTGATCGTGCGTTTTTTGTGTTTTTGAAGAACGAAAACTTTTCTTGTGTTTTTGTTGCTTTGAGCTAGGTTTTATTCAAAATGTGAAGCTTATTTGCTGTTAAATTAGCTACGATCTTGCTTTTACTATTTTCAGTGTTCATTAACTTTGATTAACTTTGATTTAGCCCTAAATTTTTAAAATATTTTTCTGCTTATTTTTTGAGTGGAAATTAGTGTAATGCTTGAGCAATTTTTCTGTATTTTTGTCTATATACCCTGATTTTGCTGTTAGATTATTTTTTTTTGTTTTAACTTTTAAAATATTTTTTCCATTATTTTTGTGAGTGGAATATCGAGTGTTATACTGAGCAATTTTACTGTCAAATGAGTTATTCTTTTAACTTTTTTGAAATACACATTTTCGTTTGTTTTTGTTGGTGGGAATATCGAGTGTAATGCTGAGCAAATTTTCCGTGTTTGTCTATTTTCTTAGATTTTGAGGCCAGATATTTTTTCTTGTTCTTGAACTTAGTCGTTTTTTTTGTTTTACTTAATTTTAGGTAGCTTTAGTTATCACATTAACATTTGGTTTTTGATATTTAGAGTTCACTGAAATTATTTTTTTGCTTTTACTTGCCTTGCATGTTTGTGTCTGAGTAGATTTATTTGGTAGAAAGTCATTTACCTAAGTTGTTTCACATCACCGCTTCATGCTTTTAGGGTTTGGATTTACCATTTATCTAGCTAACACGAGCTTATTGCTTTTTAGGATTTGGTGATTTAATGATTAATATACCTAATAGGCTAATAATTTTATTATTATTTTATTCAGGATATGGATTCGTTTGACACTAATGGAAATGGAAACAACGGAGAATCTTTGCCTCCACCACCACCCATTGTCCCACCTGATGTTGAACCTGTGAAAATAGAACAAGTTAAGAAGAAGGGTCCCACTAGGGTTCCTATGGCTAGGCGTGGTTTAGGTTCAAAGGGAACAAAACTGCCTCTGCTTACTAATCACTTTAAAGTTAATGTTGCCAATACTGATGGGTATTTCTACCAGTACAGTGTATGTATCTCTATTCATGATTCTGTTTAGTTGTTGGTATCATTTTTGAATCATATTTTGTTTGGTTAATTTTTGCTAAATATTTGATCATATTTTGTATTTGTGCAGGTGGCTCTTTTTTATGAAGATGGGCGTCCTGTTGAAGGGAAGGGTGCTGGGAGAAAGTTATTGGACAGAGTTCAAGAAACTTATGATTCTGAGTTGAATGGAAAAGACCTTGCTTATGATGGTGAAAAGACCCTGTTCACAATCGGCTCGTTAGCTCAAAACAAACTAGAGTTCACAGTTGTTCTGGAAGATGTGACATCCAACAGGTTGAAATGTGGATGTTGGTTGTATAGTTTTTTTTTTATATTGTTGGATTGTTTCTGATGTGTTACCTTTTCTTTTATAGGAACAATGGAAACGCCAGCCCTGACGGGCATGGCAGTCCGAATGACGCTGACAAGAAGAGGATGCGACGGGCCTATCGTTCCAAGACATTTAAAGTTGAAATAAGCTTTGCGTCTAAAATCCCCCTTCAGGCTATTGCCAATGCCTTGAAGGGGCATGAAACTGAGAACTACCAAGAAGCGATAAGGGTTCTTGACATCATATTGAGGCAGCATGCTGCCAAGCAGTGCGTATATTTTTCTTCCTTTATCTTTTCACTGTTGATATTTTAGATTTATGTTACATGATTACTATAATTTTTTAATTATTTGAAAAAATAATATCAGTAATAACTCCGTTAATATCTATTGCAGAGGTTGTCTGCTTGTTCGCCAAAATTTCTTCCACAATGATCCGAAGAATTTCACTGACGTAGGAGGTGGTGTTCTTGGATGCAGAGGGCTGCACTCCAGCTTTAGAACTACACAAAGTGGACTGTCCCTCAATATAGGTTTGATCTGGTGCCTTGTAGTCTATCATCTTAGATTCTTTGCTGAATAATCTGTAATGATATGCTCTTTCTTTCTATTTGTTTAGATGTATCCACTACCATGATTGTCCGTCCTGGGCCTGTTGTTGACTTCTTAATTGCTAATCAAAATGTTAGGGATCCTTTCAGTCTTGACTGGGCTAAGGTAACCAAATTTCTGCTTACATGTTTGTAGTGTGTGATTGTTCCTTAAGAAATTGTTGTGCTCAATTGTTCTTTAACTATATATCAGAACCTGATCATTTATATATGTTTTCTTGATCAGGCCAAAAGGACCCTTAAAAATTTGAGGATCAAAACTAGCCCAACCAACCAAGAGTACAAGATCACGGGGATAAGCGAACAACCTTGCAAAGACCAGCTGTAATTTTTCGATACCATTATATATTTATTCCTGTTGATGTGATATCCCTATGTTGACTTTCTTAATGCCTGGTATTGTTACTTGAAATTGCTGTCTACATAACGGATGTTATTAATGAAGATGTTGGCATTGTAGGTTTACAATGAAGAAAAGAGGGGGCGACAATGATGAGACAGAGGAGATAACGGTTTATGACTATTTTGTTAACCGTCGCAAGATTGATCTGCAATACTCTGCTGAACTTCCTTGCATAAATGTGGGAAAGCCAAAAAGGCCAACTTACGTGCCTATTGAGGTAGATTGGACGCTTCACTTAGTACCCATCAACTCATCCATAGAGATATAATTGCCCTGTAACTAACTTACTAATCATGAAATTGGTAGTACAAAACAGATTCAGTTTTGTCACCCTAGATAAATAGCTATATTTTAAAGATTAACGATTCATTTTCTCAAGAACCAAAAAATTAATTCTCAAACTTATGTCCCCATTGAGGGAGATTAGATGCCTTATATATTTCTCTAGAATAGATGAACGGATTTTAGAACTGTTATTTTTCTTTTCTCTCAAAATAATGTTCAAATTTATCTTCACTGCTTATTTACTCTTTTCTACTATTTGTGTTTGTTTAGCTTTGCTCTTTGGTATCCTTGCAAAGGTACACCAAAGCTCTTTCAACACTGCAAAGGTCTTCACTTGTAGAGAAGTCGAGGCAGAAGCCTCAGGAAAGGATGCGGGTTTTAAACGATGTAAATGTGTTTGCTATATATATTGAGCAGTCAAATTCTCCTATAACTGTCAATTTGCTGTAGTATTTTTAACTGATTTACTTACAGGCATTGAAAACCAGCAACTACGGAGCCGAACCCATGCTGCGAAACTGCGGTATTTCAATAACTTCTAGCTTTACCCAAGTTGATGGACGGGTTTTGCAGCCACCAAAGGTATATTTCTTTTATTATTGTATCATGTAAATGCTTATTGTCTTTAATTTTATTAGCCGCAAGAGTCTTATTTTAGACGTAATAGTTTATATTGTTGAGTCATCTAATGGTTTACTTTTTGAACAATGGTAGTCCATTTTATTGAGAAATGACGTATTATACTTGTTTCTGATCGTATCTGGCTTGCAATTAACTACATTAAATTCTATTTTGTGGTTTAAGATTTGGTGCTAAATTTTCATCTACAGTTGATGTTTGGAAATGGAGAACATTTCAATCCCAGGAATGGCAGATGGAACTTCAACAACAAGGTATTCAAGTCAAATCTCAGCTAATTTTAGATTTTTTTTAACGATTTCCCTTGATAAATTTTTTTTTTCCAATGATTTATTTATTTTTCCCAGAAAATCGTGCAACCTACTAAAATAGAGAAATGGGCTGTGGTAAACTTTTCTGCTCGTTGTGATGTACGAGGTCTAGTGAGGGATCTGATCAAATGTGGAGGAATGAAAGGAATTGTAAGTATTATTCCAGCATAATTTGTTACAGTGTATCCACTGACAAGCCTAAAAAGGGGAAATCTCAATTCTGTTTTGATTTGGTTTTGGCAGTTGATAGAGCAACCTTTTGATGTATTTGAAGAAAATAGTCAGTTTAGGCGTGCGCCACCTGTAGTAAGAGTTGAAAAAATGTTTGAGTTTGTTCAGTCCAAGCTTCCTGGGGCTCCCCAGTTTCTCCTCTGTCTGCTTCCTGAGAGGAAGAACTCTGATCTATATGGTTAGTTATTTGATATTTGTTCAATTTTTAATTTCCATTTTGTCTATGCAATTGTAAAAACGCCCTTCATAATGAAAATTATTTGGACATGTGAAGGTCCATGGAAGAAAAAGAATCTGGCTGAGTTTGGAATTGTTACTCAGTGCATAGCTCCTACCAAGGTTAATGATCAGTATCTGACCAATGTTTTACTGAAGATCAATGCAAAGGTATATTAATTATTCCATTGATACTTTTATTGTTTGCAATTTTCCGTCAGCAATTTCCTTTTTTACTTCCCATTGAAAGTTTTTGTTCTTTTGTAGCTTGGGGGTATGAACTCTCTGTTGGGTGTTGAACATTCTCCATCCATCCCTATTGTTTCTAAATCTCCCACCCTTATCTTGGGCATGGATGTCTCTCATGGTTCACCTGGGCAAACTGAGATTCCTTCAATTGCTGCGGTAATAATTTTTAGTGTGTGCTAATATGCTAAATTACAAGGCTGTGTAGATTTTATGGTCTTGGTCTAAATTATACCATTATATAAATGTTTATGGTTTTTTCCTTTGTTAATGCCTAAATATGTAGGTCGTAAGCTCGAGACAATGGCCCCTAATATCTAAATATAGGGCATGCGTCCGAACACAGGGGGCGAAGGTAGAAATGATTGACAATTTGTTCAAGCCTGTGTCTGATAAGGAGGATGAAGGAATTATAAGGTTTAATATTTATTTTTGATTCCTTAGTTTCCTTTAAAATAAATTCTGGAATAATTGATATTATGTTCTTATGGATTCTGCATGATCATTAGACTATTGAATTTTAATGTTTTTATGTCTTCCTCTTTTAGATTAGTGAGTATATTTCAACTGTTGTTTTTTTATTTGAATGCTTGTTAATTTTGAGAATTGGTTTCATGATATGCAGGGAGCTTTTGATTGATTTCTATACGAGTTCTGGGAACAGAAAACCAGACAACATAATCATTTTCAGGTTAACTTTCTTTCCCAAATTTCTACTATTCATTTTCTTCGACTTGTTAGTTTCCATTTTTTCTGTGTTACTTATTTGTTTTCTAACCGGCATAATGGATGTTATTGTAGTTGGAAATTTGGAATGTTTCTATTATTTTGCTTTAACGTTCTGTTGTGCTACTTAACTGGATTTATTTTTGGCGATGGATGCAGGGATGGTGTTAGTGAGTCCCAGTTCAATCAAGTTCTGAACATTGAACTCAGCCAAATCATTGAGGCTTGTAAGTTTCTTGATGAAAGCTGGAACCCCAAGTTTACGGTGATTGTTGCACAGAAAAATCATCACACCAAATTCTTCCAGCCTGGGTCTCCTGACAATGTGCCTCCTGGTAATTTGCTTGTTCTGAAATTTGTCACAGTTCTATTATGATATATTTATATGATGTTGATTTCAAGTGTAGCTAACCTCTATGGTTTTGTAGGAACTGTTGTGGACAATAAAATTTGTCATCCTCGAAACTACGATTTCTATATGTGTGCTCATGCAGGAATGATCGTGAGTATCTTCTTTTTTTATTTTTTATTTATTTATGTTCTTTTCTGTTGATTTTGTCCTTTTAAGTTGCATGATCGTCGGCTTCTTTTCTGGGATTAAATATGTATATATTTTCTTTGTCGTACCTCTACATTTTCTGTCTTGTATTTCAAATTTCTAATTTCTAATTTTATGTTGATGGTCTATGAGTCTAATATACTTATTTTCAGTGGGAAATACAGATTTAAATTACCTTGAAATCCTGTATACTTTTTTTGTTTTTCATGTAATATGTGGGGAACTTCCTATGTGATGTGTGGGCTCATTTTCTTCACCCAATTATATAGTGTTATTTTTTTGTTAAATTCAATTTATATAGTATATATATCTATATATATATATTTGTGGTTATGCTCCTCGCACTATACTTGAATCCTCTATATTAACCATTGTGTTGCGATTTTTTCTGTGAATTAAATGATGTGAATTTATAATTTGTAATGCATTCTGTGGTGTAATTCCATATTATTTAACCTTAACATTGTATTAATTATCAATATCAAAATCTGTTCTCAGGGTACTAGCAGGCCTACGCATTATCACGTTCTTTTGGATGAAATTGGTTTTTCTCCAGATGATCTTCAGGAGCTCGTCCATTCTCTGTCCTATGTGTAAGTCCACGTTAGGATTTGATTGCTTTGGAAATGTGTTTCTGGCTTTTTGAAATCTATCATATCATATTATGTGGTTCTTGTTAAATAATTTGTTGAATGACTACAGTTATCAGCGGAGCACCACTGCCATTTCTGTGGGTATGTACTATTCAAATTTTATTTATTTGTTCATTTATTATATTTTGAATAATAGGTTCTCATTAGTTAAAACCTCTCTGTGCAGTTGCTCCAATTTGCTATGCTCATTTGGCTGCATCCCAAGTGGGACAATTCATGAAGTTTGAAGATAAATCAGAAACATCCTCTAGTCATGGTGGTTTGAACGCCTCTCCTGTCCCTCAGTTGCCTAAGTTACAGGAAAAAGTCTGCAATTCCATGTTTTTTGTTTAAGTTAATGAATCTGTGTTCCAAACTCTACCTTTTTCAAACTGTTTTAGTGGTAGACGTAAACTCATTTTCCGCCTGTGGAATACCTTTGTTTAAGGTATTTTGAATACTTGTTGACGTAAACTTGCTTTCACACATGTGATCCTTGTGTATCTGCTATTTTGAATGTGAATATTATGTTTTGCTATAGGCTTTTCTACCCTGTTCATGTTTTATTTTTATGATTTACTATACATGGGTAAAAATAGAATAGCAGGAGAATAGAATATTATAGCTGGATACTATTGGGTATATGTTTTTGGTTTAGATATTTGTATGCAGGTAAATTAAATGGGAGATTTCATTATTTAAATAATTTATTTTAGAACATTAAAGTGATTAGGATTAGGGTACTGTCACCTAGAGTGATATCTTTCTAATTTCATTTTATATGGAGGTTATGTACAAATCGTTGTGACGATTCCCTTTATTTGAATTGTCGTCAATTAGTTGCAAATTGTAACGTGTATGTTAGGTCAATATCTTGCAAAAGCTTATAATGTGTTTTGAAATTTCACAAGGTAGTTAATAGTAATCACAAACTCTTATTTCTTTATCCTTAATGTTTCTCTCGTTAAAATAACCGAACTTCATATAATGACTCGCTCCCAGAAATAAGAATGTAAACTGAGGGTCCAATTAAATGCTAACGTGTATTTGACAACAGAAAATTGAACAAAATGACAAATAATGAGTGTAAACTACGTAAGACAAACTGTGGGAGCAAGTATGGCTTTTCCAGATCTCTGAGGGACACAACCTCACTTCTTTACATAGAAAGTGACTGTTGATGGTTCAATAAAGTGGATGAGCAGATGGTGATCACAACTGGTCATGGCCGTACTCATTGGGCTGACCACATTTGTGGGATAAAATGAAATAACAAAATTCTCTCTCTAAAAAAAAAAAAGAAAAGAAAAGAAAATAACAAAATTACTAACTATATGGAAATAACAGACAAGTGTAACAAACACATTTACACACACTCACCTCTCCATTCCACTATGACTATCGATTGTGTAAGCTATCACCTATTCTTAACTACCGCACATATCCAATCTACTAGCTGCACTGTTGATGAACTCAACCTACATAATACATTATCCCTTATTGTTTTACCATAACTCCCCAAATTCATTTTTCCTCTCCATTTTGTATCTTTTTCATTTCTGCCATTCATATAGTGTTGTTTCTGTATTTGCACACATTTAAAGAACATGTGATATAAATTAAATACTTATAGACTTTATACACAAAAAGCTATGATAATTGTATTTTTCATTTCTTTTGAAAAATAAAAAGGATCTCAACTTCATTTTACCATCGTTCGCTGCCTAAATTGAAAAAAATTAACCAGTGGATCTTGGCTAGCCTTATGAAAGTAGATAGAGGTAGGATCACAACAAAGGAGTTTCTTTTACTATCCTCATATTCATTTTCCTCATACGCATTTTAGAAGTATATTTTTGAAAAAAAAAAAGTTTTTATTTTTACCTTCAAAAAATACAAAACAAACAACCAATTTTTTTTTTATGTCTCCAAACACTATTGTTCTAAAAACCAATTCGGACATCAACTCGACAGAGTTATATAGTCATTGATTGAATTCCGAAGTGACATGTTCAACTGCATGACTTAAGCGAATTGAAATCGAGTCATACGGATGACTCGATGGTAAAATTATAAAACTCATACTTACAAGCAAATGTATTAAATATATTAATTTTAATTATGAATATCATAAATAAGTAGTACTAACTAATTCAAGATATAGCACTCCGTTTAAGTTTTGGTTATTTATAATATAAGGAATAGGGAGCGGTTAACATCACAATTTGTGAAGTGGAGTTTCCTTTTACTTAGTGGAGTAGGCGCATGTGTGTTTATAAAATATTACATGACATTTGTGATTTAATTATAGTGGACTTCGTCATATTTTCTAAGACAAAAAAATAACACATAAATAAAACAGTTTGGTCAAGTATCCGAGTAAATGCACCCAAAAAAATCATTAAGCACATATGCATATACTTTTTTTTTTAATTTACAAAATGTGATAAAAAAAACCTGCATGTTTCAAAAATGTATTTGTATATATAATGACAAATAATAAATATATTCTTTTATACAATTTTTTTAAAGATTTTTTTCGTTCGCTAAATATTTTCTTTCTTTTATATGCTTGCTATCTTCTCTCTTTCTTTTTTTTAACTATTTTTTGGTTTCTTTAATCAATTTTCTTATACTTATATTCGGTTCATATATTTAATTTTGTAGGTTCGTGACGATTACCACATTAAGATCCTCATCAGTGTTATACTAAGTATATAAAGTTTCTTTTTTTTTTTAATTCTTTATATTTTAACTCATAAAAATTTAAAATAATATTATGGTAAGTTGGTAATTTAATATAAGAAAGAAAATATCTTAAAACTCGCTCAACACTTACAAGTACAGATCTAATATCTCTCTTTTTACACCAAACTATTGATATTTTATTTTAAATCTTTTAATATACTCATTTCTATGGATTATATTAACTTAACAGCTAAAATAGCTTAACTATTAGGTATCAACTAATTTTAACCAAGAAAGCCTAAATTTGATCTTAAAT
>JBBPBQ010000004.1:47640595-47732275 GCA_037974755.1 Cicer yamashitae
AAAAAAAAAAAAAGTGTTAAAATAAATTGTATGTATAGAATAATAAGAAGGATGGAAGAATGCTTGTTAAAAGTGTCACATTAGATTTATTTTTTTGAATAAATAATATTTGAGTAAAGTGGTACGATATTTGATAATATATACTAATAAGATATAGAAATATATTTTAATATATTATAATAGATATAACAATAACCACACTTTTGTTTTTAATTTTAACATTACCACTCACTATTCAAATTATGAAGAAAAAAAATATTTGGATTTAGATTTGAGCTACTGTAAGGGTGTAATTTAACTGGATCCAATAATTGACACGTAGTCAAATTTGTATGTTTAAACACATATTCATTTTGAATTTTTTAAATTGTCCAAATACACACAAATTAAAATAACCTATAATTTTGATGAATTGTCTTTGTATTAAAAAATAGTGCTTCAGATTGAAAAGCATGATTTAAGGTACAATTCAAAATAGCACTTTGAATCCTTAACTAAGACAAATATATCCAACCATACACAAACAACAACATGGTATTCAAAAAATAAATGTTTATGTGATCTCTCCATTACATAACCACCACCATACATAAAGGATTGATTAAGGAGCATGCCACATTTTGTCAAATTATCTTTCATATGAAATTTATCATTCACGGACTTTCATAAAAAAAAGAAAAAAAACTTTAAAATGAAGTGGTGTATTCTTTAGGTTTGGATCATCTACTAAGTGACTATACATTGCTTTGACCAAATACTAAACACCATGATTATGTGTCCAAGACATAATTTCCATCACATTTTCTAGCACAACAATTGTTTCCAGCAAAGAAATACAATTATGCACTAAAATTTTCTCTCAAACAAAAAGTCTCCACCTCCAACCCGCCCCACCCAAGCCTATAGATGCTAGTCAATTTTAATCGTCATTTTTATTTGTCTAATAAAACATAATTAAAATCTCATAACATGCTTACCCCAAGCCTCCTTTCTCCCTTGGAAGACACGTTATTGAAGCCAAATCTCTTTTTAAGATGTTTTAACGATTACAAATTTTAATTAGATAAATATCTAATTAATTATGATTTTATTAAGTTATCTAATTTTTGTTCTTTAGTGTATTAATCATAAAACATGTTTTTGTGAAGCTTAAACAAGTTTTTGAAACATACTCATATGTGACCACGTTCATCATCTTCAAAACTATAACTGTTCATCATCAATCTCATTAATTGAAGAACTGAGGACATTCAGTAAATGACAATCAAGACATAAATGACAAAATGAACTTGCTTTTATTGATCAAACAAAAAGAATGTGGCCATAGTACAAAAGAACATTTTCATGTGACAAAAAGAACAAAAAAAATATTGTGAAAGGGACAAACTGACATTGTTCATGTGCGCAAAGACAAATCCGCTCTTTATGAAGATTTGATTATGTTTTTCTGTTATACTCATGCATGTTCTTCAGAGTTGAGGACAATTAAACATGAGGACATTGAGAAGAGAATGTTCTGCACTGCAAGTACAAATGACAACTCATTGCAAGCTCACACATCCAACTTTACAACTCATGATAGGTTGTCTCAAGCTGTCAAGTGAATGACCAAGCTCTTCTACCATGTTCATAACATAAGATAATGTCTTCATATTGATGAGGACGTTTTAATACAAAGCAACGGATGATCATAAACATCCTCAGAGAAGAGGATGATTACCAGAAAAGAAGAGGACGTTTACCCAGATTGAAGAGGGCGATTAAGCAACATACCCTAACACCTTAAGACATGTGCCCAACGGTTATATATGTCCTTTACAGCAATAAGTAGCATTCTCAAGTCTATAAATAGAAGGTGTTTCAAGCTGCAATCTCCAAGAGACTACAATCAAACATATTTCACTTCCTTAAGTGCAAAACTATCACGGTTCTCTTCATTTATAAAGAAACACACTATTGTTCGTTGTCATAGATTTTAGAATCAAATATTTGAGTTTGTTCTAAGTTCAACCTTATTAAATAGAAATGTTGTGATCAGAGATTCAGATCCAAAACAAATCATTATTATCATTTTTTTGTAAACATCATCAAGTTTGTCTAATTGAGAGAAAGCTTGAGTGATTTGTATAAGCATGTTGAGGCTAACAAAATACAAGTGTGACTACATTAAGAAAATTAAGTTGAGAGGTTGTTCAACTTACTAGTGAAAATCTCACAAGTTGTGAGGATTGGATTAGCCCACGTTGGGTGAACCAAGATATTTCTTTTGTATGATTTTCTTATCTTTATCTTTTATTATTCTGTTATTTCACTTAATCACACTAATATCAATTTGAAATATAATTATGTTCTTGAGTCTTCTCAAAACACGAGCAGATTCATCATACCGGTCTAACATCCTCAAGTCACATTTTAAGAAATAGTATTAAAGTGCAGTTTCAATATCATTTTTGTAATTGTTCATTTGTCGACATTTGTTTGTTTTCTATTTTATAAACTCTAACAATGTTGATGTCACCCTTTGGAAATAAAACTTAATGGTCTTTCCAAACTTTAAAGTTGAGACAATGTTTTGATCAATCGTAGTTTGATAAAAATAAAGAAAATCAAATATGTTTTTATAAAAATTTCAAACAAAACATCAAACAAATGATATCTCACCTCTACTTTTTTCCTTATTTTTTTTCCACTTTAACATGCTTTTAATTCTAAAAACTACAGTAATATATTTGTTTTTCAAGAGAATAAACATTGTTTCTAAAATACTACAAAGAATTAGCGGCAACATTGTCACTTGAGATGACATTATTTTTGTCTTAATCATTCATTTATTAGAGGTGATGACATAATTTAAAGTTTGTAGAGAAATAAATAAAATTTATAAAGATTATACCATGCACCCCCACAGCTATACCTGTCACCCCCTTAACACACATGAAAATATAATTTTATCTTTTAACAATTTATAATAAGTTTCAAAATTGATAGTTTCGGAAGTTTTAAATTTTCGAAACTTTCGGAAGTTTCAAATTTTTGAAATAAACTTTACATTTCGAAAATTTGGAAAGTTTCGAAAGTTTCCAAATCTGAAAATTTTCAAAAGTTTCTAAATCTGGAAATTTTTGAAATAAGGATTACATTTCAAAAATTTGGAAAGTTTCGAAATTTTCTAAATCTGGAAATTTCGAAATAAGGATTACATTTCGAAAATTTGGATATTTTCAAAACTTTCCAAATCTGGAAATTTTCAAAACTTTCAAATATGGAAAGTTCCGAAATTTTCCTATTTCGAAAATTTTGAATTATTTGAAAGTTTCAAAAATTCTGGAAATTATCATTTCCAAACTTTGAAAACTTTTGAATACTTTAAAAAGAAGGTTACAAAATGAGAAGTTAAAAAAGTTAAAGATTTTATAAAAGGCAAAATTGTATTTTCACGTTGATTGAGGGAGTGACAAGTTTAGATGTGGGGGTGCATGGTATAATCCTCAAAATTTATTTAAGGATTATTCTTGTCAAAGTTTAAATTTAGATACTATGTATTAATTCAACCTTTAATAAAGGTCCTAAACTAAACGCTTTAGTAGATATTAACATGTTTGGCTTTGGAAAGAGAAACAGAGAAAAGAAAATGAATGAAAGTGAGAAAAGAAAAGTAGTAGAAAATCATATAATAAATTAGTTATTTTGTTTGATTGATATGAATCAGAAAGTGAGGAAAAATCGAAGTATATTTTTAAATTGACATAATATCTTTAGTAAAATTTATGATATAGTAAAAATAATAAAATAAAGTAGGTGTAGTTTTATCATTCTTTATCTAACGAGGATGTAGAGATGTTTTCTTTGCAATTTGAAGAGAAAATAATTTTGAGTGCACCCCTCCAAATAATCTTCTTTCCATCCAATTTAAATGTATTTTAAAGGAAAGAATTTTTTTTGAGATTTTGCTTATTCCCTTCAAATATTTTTACTGGCTAGCTTTCACATCATGGCATAGTCACAATTTTCTCGTAACTTGTGAGTTAATAGGATGTAAAATCACATCCAATCAACACACTAAATGCTTAGCATTTTGGTGTGACCATAATAATTACATATGAAATGATTGAGCACTTTAGGGTACAATAACAAGATCATTCACTCTTATTGTTCAAATTTGGCAAAGGTATATAGTATATAAATAAAGTACACAACCCTTTTCCTCAATTTCACCACCACCAAAATTAAAAGACAAAAAAACCCTCCTCCTCCTTCATCTTATGTTGTAATGTTGAAAAAACTTCTAAGTCTATATCATCTTTATGTACAAAACATTTGAAGACATGAAAATGTGCCTCCCAAAAGGATGTAGAAGAGTATACCATATAGAATCATCCATCAAAGAAACTTTGAAAATGACTTGGCAATCACCAACCTATATAGAACAAACAAAAGGATCTTCCTTTTTTCCCATTCGAAATTTCGAACCAAAATAAAGCATGCCGGTACCGCAAACTCATATTGTCAAAGTTGTTAGAGTGAATTTCCTTTCAAAATTGTGGATGTCATCAAAACTCTTGTGCCAAGTGTATTTACTACTATTTAAGGCATATCACTCAACCTTATTAGTGTCGTCTTTCGCCGCGTTCTTTTCTTTTGCACGGAAATCCTCCAAACTTCGATATTCTTCTTTGAGTAGCCTATCTAGTTCAGGATGTTTGTCCAACGGTTCTTTTTGGTTGCGCACCTTGCGATAGTGGTGAAACGCCCTGTCAGTGACATGAATATGAACAAAGCATAAGTCTCAAGGGTTATGATAGTGTTAAGTGAAGAGCCAAAATAGTATTACAACCAAGAAATATAACTTCAAAACACAAAAGAGCTTATTAAGCTGAGAGTAAATCGGATTCCCACCCTCAGCATACTTCTAACAATACTAACATAACATTCACTGTTTCAAAAAAAAAGTGCGAGAGTAAATCGGATTTACCAATATTTTTCCAGGCCATACAGATTGCCTTTATGGTAGAAATCCAATGTAAGCTGTTCAAAATCTTCGTACAAATTGTCTCTAAATTCCTTCTCCAAACCATAACTGAACAAGTAATAATTCAAAAAACAGATGAATTGGATGCATCAATGCTTTAAGAGGGAGAAAATAGACAGCCAAAAAGCATTTATAATCAGCTTCTTCTAATAATATAAAATAGATGAATATATTGAGTAAATCCTTGATATTAGTGTGGACCTAGAGATGAAATCTAAATGATGATTCTAGCTTCTCATGCAAATGAGAAGAGTGAAATTTGAAACCATTACCTGTAGAACCTGAAAAGGCACTCTATGCCATAATAATAATTAGCAGCTGCATCTTCCTTAGCTAATTTCTTAAATTCTTCGTACATAGAAGGAACAAACATGTTTCGAAGAAAATAGGACCAGAATCTGTATAATGTATTCATTTCCTGCATATACATACACAAAAGAAGGAGGCAAACCTACCACAATAAGCAGGAGTATGATTGAAAGAAATATAAATTTGTGAAGATATAATACTAAATTTGCAAATAATATAAAAAATGTAAAGGCACAATGCAAACAACTAATCTTAAGATCAACTGCATCTCATATCATTTTATATGATAACCAAATAGTTGAGCTCAAGTGTTAATGAACTTCAGTTAAAGATGAATCAATCGGGGGAGTACACCAGTGTTCAAACATTGACTTGAACAATCTTTGGTCAAGCTTCCCTTACCTTCCAGCCAAAATCTGGATTACCATAACCTTTTTCCCCTAGGAACCAAAGGGTTAAGACATAAAAATATCATTGTATATGATAGCTTCAACTAATAAAACCAGTTAAGCTAGATCGAGAATGAACTGAACACGGTAAAACCAATACTAACAATGCCTAGCATAGTAACTATTCCACAATTTTCACAAAAGAATTATGAAAGCATGCATTAACAAGGTTTCTAGAAAACAACTCATTAATTCAAGAAAGTGATAGATTAAACGTTAGATGAACAATAAAAGTAACGGGAATAGAAAGAAGCATTATTAAAGTGTCGGTGTGGACACAAGTTCACCTCACTGCAGCCAATTCCAAGTTTCTTTCTATCATTCAAGCATTTTTTATGATACTTCAGGTACCTGTAAAGGAGAATAATCACACAAGGAAGTTTGAAAATGAAACATATCTTATATGTCCTGTTAGTGCTCATGCACACATACATACAGTAAAGAAGCATTATAACTTACTTCTGTTGTTTGAAACCATTTTCTTCTAAAAGCTGATGACTTGGATGCTGAAAAGGTGGAAAAGACTTTGGCATTGAACCTACTGGCGGACTACTTCCAGGAAGACCACCATGGGGTGAACTACTCAATTTGGAAAGCTTGAGACTGCAAAATTAAGATAATTATTGTAAACAACTTTCAAGTAACCAAACAAAACAATCAACTCGCAATCGCCTGTTTGTTACATATTATAAACAGAGTGGTTTCGGCTTTCGATAATTTAGAGATTTAAAAAAAAAACATGTTATTTTGTGTTTGTTTACCATAATGAAAATCACTTTTAAGAAAGAGCATCTACCAAAAGTGATTTTCAAGATAAGCCTCAAAAGCAGTTGAGAACAAAATTCAAATTCTATTTATTTTTAAATTGGTAACCAAACGGATGAAAACTCCCAAAAGTGACTTTGCAAAAAACAAATGCCACATAGCATCATGACCAAAGTATGGCACGCTCCGAACAAATAATTACTTCATGTTCTTTTTTTGATAGAATAATTTATTGATAGCCGTAAAGGAAAAATGTAGAAAGTAATAGAAAAAACAAATATCACAATAGTCCTTAGCAAATTGGAATATTCATTCTGAACTGACCTGTGATTTTCAGGAGGCGTGGAGGCAAAGAAAAAACCAACTGAATTACTAGGCGGGCTTTCAGATATGACTCCATGAGAGGTACGACCGGTTCCCTGATTTCTAAAATTGCTTGAGAAAAACCGCTGCTTAAGGGAAGATTGTTGCTTGGGAAAGACTTTTTGTTTCCTTCGAGAATTAATGCTTCCGGACTCTTCAAAGCTTCCAACAGGACTCTCACCTCCCTTTATATTTGACACTCCTGAAGTATGGCTAGGAGATTTTAAGCTTCGCTCTCGGTTATCAGAGTTGCTCTTTCTACGGTTAGACCGCCTATTGTGCCTTAGTTCCTGTTGAAAGTTGGGTGGTGTGACTAAAAGTGTAATTAAATGAAAATTACGATGTTTACAATATCAATTATAGATAGTGAAAAAATAAGAGAAGAACGGTGTCTCGACCTGTTCATAAAAGTAAAGTCCATCATTTATTGCAGAAGCAAGCTCATTGGAAATGGATTTTGATTCTTTACTACCACCGGTTACCTTTTCAGGATCACCATTCTGTAAGTTGAAATATAGAATAAAATATAATCAACCGCAATTTTGAGGAAAAAATAAACATATGAACTAAGGTGTTATCAACAGCAATACCTGAGTAACAATTACAAGTCTCTGAACATCCTGTTCAATGACAGCCAACTCATCATCATCATCATCAATCCTTTTAGGCAACAAATTCCGTCAGATGAATGTTTGAACAAATATGAACACGTGCGTAATGAACAATGGCATGAAAAACAACTAATATCATTATGTAGTGGATGCCAAAAAGTAAAACAAGTATATAATGAAACACAAGCAAGCAAAGTGCTAGAACCAGAAAGTAAAAGACGCTCTCTAACACACATTTTTCAAACCCCCCCTCTCTAACCGATTGAAATTAATATGAAGAGTGTTGAGAAGTATGTGTTAGAGATTGCGTTGTCAGCACTCCTCTTTGTATAAGAGTTTCTTCTCCAGGTTCTCTTAAGGTAGCAACTATTCAAATCTAATACACCATGTCGTTAACAACACTGTTATACATATACTCCTCAACCTTAAAAAGCACCACATAGTGTAAACAACAAAACAGAAATCCATTAGAAGAACAGATTTTAGCAGAAACATGTTGGCTTATATTAGGCATGTTTGAGATGAACCTTATAAATCAGAACTAAGGACTATGAAGTAAGTACCTTCCAGTAGAAGAAAGCTCAGTCTTTTTTAGCATCTTCTGCTCAAGCTCTATCTCTTCATCAAGCAAAAATGTATTGCCAAAATCATTGGAAAGATCTCTCATATCCATATCAGTCAAAACATCCATGTTTCCAGTCTCTTTGTAACCTTCAACAATTTTGGGCTTAGTTTCTTGCGGGCGGCAGTAGAAATTAATACGACTTGTTTCAATTTTACAAGTTACTGCATGTGATATATCTTTGGAGTGATGAATGTTGGTATCTTGTTCTTCGTTCGTATGAGAAACTTGAAATGTATCATCTTGGTTTGACTGATTCTGTTCAGTCGAAATTGAATCATGAGCAGCATCTTTAAGAGTTGATTCAGAAGACTCATTTGTCTTATCTTCAACAGCATCACTATTCTGACATGAATCGTTGGTACCCTCTACAAGTTGTCCCTGTTGAACCTCAGCTACTGATGATCCTGAACTTCCGGAGGAAACTTGAATCCATTTAGACCAATTATTGCGTTTCCTTATCTTGTCGCCCTAAAAAAATAAAATTTACATGGGGAAACTTAGGTAATGAAACCAAATTTTGAAACAAAACTAACTAAATTGGTAATGGATCTCCAAATTTTGTTGCCTTTTATGATGTGGTAACTTAAAGTTGCTCCAAAATTATGAAGGTGTTACTCTATACACACACACACACACACACAAGTTGAATAATTAATAGTAAATGCATATAAATGCTCAATCGCCTCTGTGCTGCCGCCACTCTTTTCAATCGCTTCTGTGCTGCCTTAAAATATGGAATTCAATCTCAATTTGCCACCTCAGCAAAAGATCTCGCAGGGACCTATTTCACTTTTCTCCCACTCAATTGTTGCCAGCAGAAAGCGTTTTTGCCCCTATAGCAGCCACAGCACAAAACAGCGACGTGAAGGACCCTAAATGGTGGCCACTTGCATTGCTATCATATCGCTACTTTTGTGCACTATTAATAACATAGAGCCATGTCAAAATCTAGTTTAAATTTAAATAAATAAATAAACAAACATAAAACATAAAAAAAAATGTTCTCTTGACTAGAAGGACAAACTAGTACTATGAAATTCACATAAGCTAAATACAAAGGTACTAATATGTTGTAGATGTGTTAATTATATGACAATTATTCTATACTCCCTCTGATCTTGATTATAAGAAAAAATAATCAACTTTACACTTATTAAGAAATTTAATAAGTGCATTCTCAAAAGTATCCTTCATGGAAACTTGTTCCATGAGAATAAAATAGTCATTGGAAAATAAACTCGTTTTGAAATCTGATGACACGGTCTATTGAAATTAATGACAAAACACTAGCATTGATTTGATGCAATATAAAAGACAAAACACTGTAATATAACCTGCACTTCCACATTATCAGAACTCTGAAGCACGTCAACGATGAAAGGGATGTCTGTGCTCATCTTCTTGACCTACAACAAGACAATTCACATCATACAAAGCAACGGAACAACGCGGCTAACATAATTCACCAGCAGATAGCATACAGCTGTAAAATTATCAGACAATTAAGAGGCAAAATTTATTTTACACATACCCTTTTAAAATCAGCAACAGTGGATATCGGAACCCATCCTTGGTCATCCATCAAGGAAATAAGATATCGGTCATTTTGCAGATTTTCATCACTGCCAAGAAAAGGCTCAGAAGTCAGCAGTTTGTTGAATGAGCATAATTTATCATATGAACCACATTTTAGACATCGATGAGTCTAAGATTATGATATTCCTTGTGATACTTTGACATCGATGGAAACACCGTACTCACAATATAGATAAGCAGATGTGAGATGAAGATAGACAAGAAACATTTATCATGTTAGGTATTTAGGTCAAATATTTACTCATAGCTTAAAAATCGATATCGAAGAAACCATAGTCAAACAATTAAATTACTTACCTAAAATAATACTCAATCTGTTTGACAATGCTAGTCCTCAAAGACACAGTTTCTGGAGTCGGCGATTGAGGTGCTGAGTTAACAGGATATGGAGCAAAGTGCCGCGGAGGAGGGGGGCCTCTGATGGAGCCAGGTGGCATGGAGACACACCATATTGGTGCAGGTCCTATCAAAGATAAAAATTGGATTGAAAAGATAAGCAATGAAGAATTAAAAACAGCCAAGAAGAACCCGCCCACCACATTCAAGTTGGGGAATGATTAAGAGTCAGTTTGTAACGGTTTATTTTAAAATAAAATAAGGACACTTCTAGGAGTTTTTACCTGTTTGTTACAAATTTTTATACAAATGAGAAATTTATAAAAAAAACAAAAATCTACTTTGAATAAAGTTGTTTTACGTAGTTTATCTTGAAAATCTTTTCCAATTTGGTAGATGATTTTTAAAAAAAATGTGATTTTCATTGTAGAAAACAAACACAAAATAGCTTCTTTTTTCCTTAAAAATCTTTCAAAATAATCTATTGATTATTGAATATTAAAATCGCTTTTTTTTATAATATGTAACAAACAGCCATTAAGTGGTTGGGCGCGTAAGGATGCATATATTATAGTTGCATCAACACGTGCGTAAATAGAAGATCGTGAATAGGAACTTTTACCTGGGTAGCTTGGACCGACCATATACGCCGGAGGCGGACCATAAAATGGAGGTCTCATAAAGGGCCTTGGTCCTAAACCGGGTTGCATAGGAATGTTCGCTCTCGAAGGAAAAGGTCTTTGATGATGCCAACCATGATTCACATGGTCACCTTGTTCTTGAATATTTGGTCTTCCATTAGAATAATTAACACCGTAGGAATTTGGATCACCTTGCACCGGAGGCTGAACATTTTTGGCATCAACGGCATGAGCAGGTGGAGTAAAACCTTGTCCCGCTGCCTTTGAAACAGGCTTCGCCATAGGGTTTTCAACACTCGGAAAAGGTCCCGAACCAGGCGGGAAAGCATAAGCAGCAGGAACAGCAATGTGAGGCGGAGGTACCATAGCATGAAAATACGGAGGAACAGCCGGCTGATGATAAGGCATCGGCACAGGAAAAGGAGGCGCACCAGTTGTGTTGTGGCGCTTAGGTCCTGGCTTTTGATGGCGCGAAAATGGCTGCTTATGCACCGGATTGAAGTTTCCAGAACCATTTGACTTCTGTTTAATCACAAATCCATACAGAGAAAATCAGACAATCAATTAAAAAAAAATCCAAAGCTAAGAACATTGTAGAATACAACTTTTATTTCTATCAAATTTGTTGAATTTCGCAACTCTAATGTTTTATCACTCCTTATTTATATACCATAATCATATGTTAATGAAATAATCAAAATTCTTGTTCTTGCAAAATTTGGTCTAAAATCAAGAAGAAGATAAATAACAAGACAACTATAATTGTTATTGTTCTAAACAAACAAACTCAATGAAAATCATAATAAACTAACATGATTCATTCTGAAAGCCATAATGCTATTAATTAATTACAAAGAACGACACACAAACCTGCATAGAAGGAGTTCTTGGAGCAACCTCACCAACACTTGTCACAGAAGCAACTGAATCCTCAACCTTTGAAGAAACAATCTCAACATGATTCTTAGGTTTTGGAGTTTGAGCATCAGAAAGAGCTGGCCAAGACTTAGTTCCAACCATCATCACAGGAACATCAACATCAACACTAGGTCTCTTCCATGGAGACTTAGGACCACTAATCTCCTTCTGATCTTCACCAATCTCATTATCAGCAATCACCATAATTCCTTAATCCACAAAACTCTTCAAAAAAATTACTTTCTACACCCCTCTTAAGTCTTAAACCTCAAGAAGCAAATTAAACAAGGATTTTTTACTAAAAACTAAATGGGTACTCAAATATTGACTTAAAAAGTGAAAGTAGAGGAAAAAGATTGAACCTTTACTTGGTAGTTGGGAATCAATGATGATGAAAACAAGAATCAAGAAGTGGAGGAGTGAAAATCTTGATGTGGGTGTGCGTAAAAAAGGTTCCTTTATGATGGTGGAAGAGAGAGTGTGGCAAATATTAGGGTTTGTGAGAGTACAGTGATGTGTTTGTGAGAGTGTGTTTTGTTTGTTTGAGAGACAGTTGCAAACGTTAACAGACGCCAACGTAAGTGTGCGAAAAGGGTGTGAATGAAAGACAAACAAACAAGGTTTAATGAGTTTAATATAAAATATATATATTTAGTTTTAATATTAATATTGATTTATTATATATTAGAGTCGCCATTTAGTTACTAGTACGATAGACTTCACTAAACTCATTGCATAATTCCCGTAGGTTGTTTTTGACTTTTTTGGATAATTTTTTTTTTTTAGGACTTTATTTACTCTTTGAGGAGTGAAAGTAAAATTGGAAGTTATAATGATGATCAAAATTTAATTTTTAAGGATTTATTGTGTTTTTTAGTAAGGAATTGATATAGGTAGTTGGAAATCAAATTTTCAATTTAAGTTTGATGTGTATTTAATTTAAAAAATAAATAAATCTTTTAAAATTGGATTTGATGTGTTGGTGGATAATTATGAAGAAAATAATATGATACATGCAAATTTTAATTCGAATTCAAATAATAAGAAAAATAACGATGATGGTAATAGAGATCAATATCATATGTATAATTTTCATTGAAAGAATGTGATAGACAACATAAATTTAAATATCGTGTGATCACAATTGAGTTTTGTAGAGTAAGAGAATGGTCGTCTCGTACATGAATCTCAAATTCAATAGAATCAACCAAATTTTCTTCTATGTACATACAGATTTCCTTCCATTAATTTTTTTTGCTTAATTTCCTCCCATATACATGCAAAATATTTTACCTATTCATTAGTCTCTCTTTGTCGAGTAAATCACAAACCAACCTAGACGTCTAAGACATAGTGAGAAGAATTTGCATAGTAAATAAACATGATAATAATTTGAGGATCAACCTCTAGCTAAAGTTTCTTAATAATATATTTCAAGTCAAGTGAAGAACTTAACGAACTCTCTAAGATTCAACAGTAATTATTATTTTTGTAAAATATCATCTAGTAAGTTTTTGTATATCAATATGAGTGATCTTCTACTAATGACTTTTGTTTTAGTTATCGGAGAGCATTGTTTTGTTTTATGTTTAATTAAGAGCCGGGTAAGATTATTTTCTCTATAACACACAATCATCGATGTCAATCTGAACAAATTATCACCGGTAGACGAAGAGAATGAATAGCTACTTTTTATGATAGCGAAGGTTGTTCCAATGCACAAAAATTGACCTTTGTTTGAGAGGGAAGTTTATAATGCATAAAACATAAGTGTCAATGTAGTGAAAGAGATACCAATGAATGTTTGGAGGTCGATAATAAATATGACAATAAAACAAATAGAAGATATTGGTTTTATAAGAACACATCTCGTAACTATATATATTATTTTGTTGACTATGGTCCAATGAACAATGCATATATATTTCGTACATACGTTTGCATTGTTCGTTGGACCATGCCCAACAAAAGAATGTATATAGTTACGTCTGCTATATTGTAAGGTGAGTCATAGGTGTTTTTCACAATAGAATCCCTCCTAGTCAATATGTTATTATGTGATATACAAATTTACGTGTTTGCTTAACTTCGATCAAGGTATCTCTGACTCCTTACCAACCTCAATAAAGGTAATCAATCAATAAAATAATGAAGGGAAAAAATATAATCAATCATAATTCAGATGAAGAAACATGTTTTGTCTTATCTTTATGTAATGGTATTTTGTATGTTAGAAATAAAGCCAACTTTAAAAGAAAAAGTTTGTCTATATTTGAAGTCGTCCATGAAACTTAGAGTTTCATTGAGGGCCACAAGAATATGCTTACACACTTGGATTTTAAATAGACAAAAACACACATCTATTTTGTCATTGTATTGGCCCACCTTATAAATCCTTATTAATGCGGATGCAACTAGACTGGTAATAATAAATGGGGTATTAGAACTTCGAGAAGTTATTCATGATGATAATGGCTTGGTGATGGCTATGACCACTTAGTGTTTTGAGGCATTTCTAGATTTTGATATTGCAAAAGGACTGAATTTGAAACTACCCATTTGGTTTACCATTGACATTTGATTTAGGCAAGCTATTTTTGATAAAGACTCAGATAACGTGATTCTCGAAATGCATGCAAAATCCAAATATTTATCCTATTTTGCATTAACGATCATTGATTATCAAAAGATTAACAGTTCTTTATTTTCATTTTCATTAAATCATGTTAAACGGATTATCAACGTTTCTTTTCATCCTTTAGATTCCACACACTCAAATTTCTATCATTCAAAACAATGTTATGTTATTTATATTTCCGTTCTTGTATTGCATCATTTATTTCAACTGATTTAATTGTTTAATAAAATTCATTTTGACGTAAAAAAACTTTGATAAATGGATTTTCTTTTTATTAATTGGTTAAAAGTAGATAACATATTTAATTTTACGGGAATAAATATTTTGTTTTTGTTTTATTTAAAATTTAATTTACATACATATTTTACAAGGCTTTTGTTGTCTGTTAGCTCACTAATCAAACTACTCATGCAAGACCAATAAATATTTTGTTAATTGATGTAAGAATCAAGAGAGAAAAAAAAAGACCAATAAATATTAACATATATAATTTAATATTGTATTTATAACTAATATTTTTTTATATACTTATCATCACATCAGAATTTACCTTGACGAGGTGTAGTTTCTTTCAATTGAGAGATCCATTTAACTATTTTGTTTTTCACCTAATAATGAATTAAGATTTTAGTCATTTTAATATTTAATAGATTTAATAATTTATTTTATTCTTAATTAATGTAATTCGTATAATAAATATATAAGTGTTAATGAATTAAGATTTTTTTGTCGTTTAGATCTTTAATAAGTTTAAGATTTACATATGGATCCTGTAACTTAAAATTTTTCCTTGTTATATATCATAATAAATTCATATACTATTGGATGATATTTTTGGTGGCATGATGGTTGTCATAAAACATGGTTTTGTGCCTTAAGAAAAATAAAATTTGCGACCGTTCCAAACTGTCTATATAGGGTGCAAAAAAGTAGAGGTATGGGCTTAAAACTCTAAATTTCAGATCCAACCATTAGTATAGGCTATTATAATATTATAATAACAAGGCATGCTCAACTGAATGACCATACTCCGAGTATATGTTTGGTTTTTGGTGGATTTAAAATCAATTAAGGTGATGTAAAATTTTAGAAATATAAAATTGATTTTATTATGTTTAAGTGCAATCAATTATAATTGATTTAGTTTAGAGAATTGATTGTAACTTAAAGTTAGATTTATTGTAGGAGTCTAAACATAATTTTTATATTCAAATTTTTTATCCAACTCACTTTTACTTGAATATACTCAAACATTTACATTCAATTCACTTTCAACTAAAATCAATTTTACAAAATTAATTCATTTAAAATCAATTTTAATCACATCATCATCAAACACTCACTTTTACACTCAAATCATTTTCGTCATGTTTTCAAGGACCCTTAATGAGATTGAGGTGGTTCAATTTGAGACGAAAATAATATAGTTTTATGATTTCATAATACAATTATATTTAATTTTATCATGTTCACATTCTAATAAAACAAACAATTTTTTTATAAAAAAAAAAATTAGAGTAAAGGGGATGTCCAATTCCAAAGTATAGAATATATTCAGACTTACTGAATACTTTTAAATTCGGTTAATAAAACTATATATATACTAAAAATTGAGACTATTTCGAAGATTATATATCATAAAAGAAATTACTTAAAGGAATGTTCGGTTTATAAAATTCTTTAAATTGGTGAGGAATCTAATTGTAAAATTGGTACTCTCTTAAAACCCTAATTCGTCACGACACTTTGATTATTTTTTATCTTTAGAGTAAGACCACCAAAAATGATATCAGCCATCAATCGACCTAATACAACTATTCCCATAGTGCTTAAATAACAATGTAGAGTAGAGCCCTTTGATCTTACGTTGTATCCCATTATTGGTATCCAACGAATTAGTAAGGTGAATATTATCTTATAGACATTAGCTCCTCTCCTTAATTAAGGGTAGATGTATATCCTCTATTATAGATAAGAATCAACCCATTTATTCCAAAAATCAATTTAAATCAATTATATTAGTTCAATTTTTTTATTCGTTCGAATTTAAATCACATCAATTTTTTATTCTATTTCATACTATATTTGTAGTTTTTATATAAAAAAAAATGTTGAAAATTTTTAAATCAATATATGTTATTATTTACCTCGTTGTAACTTATGTATTTAATTTCATTAAATTAAAAAAAAAGGTGACTTTTAAAGAAATTTTTAATTAATTTTCGTAAATTTTATAACCATCAATCAATAAATCAATTTATTTTTCATCAATTTAATTTATTTTAGAATCTGTGAAAATAAATTACAAAAACTAAACAAAGCCAAACAAATTATTTTATTGATCAGATTTTTTTTCTTCTCTAACTAACCAACCTAACCTAATATTTACACTCCTACCCACCCCTATCACTAGATTTTTCACACACGGCAAAGGATCTCTCTTTGTCTCTAAGGACTACCATCACCAAATTTATAACCACACATTATGAGTAATATGATTATTCTCACTAGATTCTTGCTGCCTTCATCATGAATTGTCATCCATGTAGGAAACATACACAAAGCCATTAATCATTTTGATGAAAATATAAATTTCTGAAATAAATTCCTTTGACCACTTTGATCTAGAGCTGAACGCCTTAATGGTTAGTTATAGGTTTCCTTAGAAATAAGTTAATCCAACACCTCCATACCTTATATCTACTCCACATTTCACCCAAATTATCCAAAAATTCAAAATCATCATGTCAATTAATAATTTTTTCATAAAACAAGAGTACAAGATTGCAAAATTACAATTTCCAAAAGAAGTTGATTTTGAAAATTATAAGAGCTATCAAGAGTAAGTTACTCTTCTGCCCCACCTATCAAGATTTTTCAGAGTTCTATAATTCGATAGTGTTAAATGAATTAACGGTCCTTATCAAAATAGAACCTGAAAACTAAAATGAAAATTCAAGTATGGTATAAAAAAAATTCAAAACCTTTCTGTTTTTCAATTTTGATTTTGAAATTTCATGGGCCAAATATCTTAAAACTTGAAATTTCCTAGTTATGAAAGTTTCAGTATTGTAAAATTTATTATATAATTTATGTTCCAAAAATTATTTTCGGTGCCCAAAAATTTGGAGTGGAGGAGAGAATTGGCCAAAATTAAAAAGAAATGATTATTTTGAAAGTGTCAACGGCAAAATTGAGTTTAACCGAGTTTTTGGAGAACAAATACGGCTATGACACATTCAATGGAATAGCAACGACGTTTATCCATAAATAAGTGATAATAGCGACACTTCAAATTCTTCTCTAATAAAGCTTCTGCAAGATGGAATATCAAGGATGAAAATTTAAGTATTTTCTTCTTTCCCATTTCACATTAGTAGTAGTGCGATGTCAGAGCAAAGATATGAATGTTTTACATTGATGCCTTGTCTTTGAATGCTACAAAACAATTTCTCCGACTTACGGTATTGTTAATTGCTGTATGTATAGGGGATACTACTAATGCTAAACAATTTTGTGCCTAATCCTACTAATAATGGCGAGAGACAAGACAACATTAAAGGAATTGTGGTTATGGATGTAATGAAGGGTTTTCCTAACCATAATTCACCTGCAGAATGGTGGTTTAGGATGCAATGAGGGGTTTTCATAACCATAATTCACCTGTTATTCCATGTATAATCCTTGCTATTACACTAAGAAATTTGACATAAGAACCCAAACCGATCAAACAATTGAAATTATTAAAAACAACCTTAGGTGAGTTCTATGATTTCCCCTCCAATAATTTTAGAGCAAGTTAAATCACAAATTCCTTTTAAATTAAATAAAAAGACAAGTTCAATGCATATCGTTTACACTCCAGAAGCCCATAGGAACACCGAAAACTTCCTGAATTTTGCCTCTCAAACTTCATTGCAACTCTCATAAAATATAAGATGACAATTTATGTTTTTTTTCAACTATCATAGAATCTGTAGTCTTCTTTGGCAGCATTTCTAAAAGTCAGCTCCATGGATTAATCAAATGATGATTAATATAATAAGCCAATAATGCCTTCTTGACGATTAAGGTCAACTTGCAGTATCATGCTGACCATCCGCCTCATCAATCATAGAACGATATTTCTCAAACAGTGTGATCAATAGCTCTAAAGTATGCTTTCCAATTTAACATCAAAACATAAGCAACATTCTAAATATGTACGTATATGGCAAAAATGTATGCTTTTTGTCTCACCCCAGATATACATTTAAAGGGTCATGCTATCAAATGCCCTTAGGGAACTTTATAAGCAGCCAATAGAGTATAAATACCGGAATAAAATAGCCTTAAAATACAGCTTAAAACCAGTTTGACATAGTTCCTCCAAAATAATATTTGTAGTGATAAAATTGACACATTTTCAGAAAAAGATATATCCAATATTGTTTCTGTCAGTTCAAGAAAACATTTATCAAAACAAAATAATTACCAATTTGGGCAATTTTTAAATAAAGACTCAAAAAATTACAAAACTGAAACGGTGAGCGAAGTTTGAAAGCCCAACTTGACATTATTGAAAGAAATTTTTTAAAAGTCAATTGAGATATGTAAGTCAAAAGAAGACAAGTTCCCAAACTTTCCCAGACAGTCAATAGTAAAAGAAAAGATCATACCCATAATGAACTCCAAAGACGAAGACGAGCATCAACCCCACCAAGTGTAGTCACTTTTAGCCTTGGAAGTGAATAGGGATGCAAGCTCCATCGGTGGATGCAGATGATAGAATTTACGAGCAGATTCTAGCATTTGTTATGTGGCAAGGATCTATGTGTCTGCCAAGCCAACCTCTCAAGCAAATTAAATAAGGTGTAATGTGTAATATCTATATAAATCCTTAGATATGCTGTTAGGATATCCTATCATATGCTAAACAAATTACATAGAAAATTACATCATTTGTTAAAGCAAAACAAGAAAATATAAATAGGCACTGGGTAAACATGCCATTGAACTAAAAACTGAGGGCTGGACTTAAGAAGGGGTGCTGATAAAATCATAGAAGCTTTATGGTACTCATCTGTTTCAACAACTAACTGTTCAACCCCAGACAGAGAAAGACGGAAGAATAATGGTTTTATTAACAGTGCAAACCTCATGGGCATGAATTCTGAAATTTCGAATATACAAAATCGCTTTGAACAGGAAAAAATGATGTATGAATTGGAAGGACCAAGCGTAAGAAAAGAAAAAACTTTTTAACCTTAGTTCTTTATCATACTCCATCCACTCTATATCCCCAACCCAAATAATTCAAGGAAAGCAAATGAAAAGAGTTGTGAAAAGGATCCAGAAAAAATAAATAACATTCAAACTCAAATGATACAAAGGTTAAGATTTATATAATCTCTATCATAAGCAAAATCTAACACCATAAAAAAAATAGCAAGCACAACGAAATTCACATGATGTTTCCTTTCTTTAAAGATAAGAAGATCATACTTCTGCAAAAGCCGGTAATAGTCCTCATAAATCATGGCTGAAAGCAAGAGCCACATGTAAAATATATAACTTACACTTTTGCCAGTCATGCTTTATGAAGATAAACAACAATGATAAAACAGAATTGGAAATCGAAGAAAATGTAAAGTCCACAATAAGCTAATAAGTTATTGTAACAAAGTTTTCTCTGCCCCAAAATTAAACCCATTCCTCAAATTCCACAAAGGAACAACAAGAGGTACTACATGATTTTCAAAAAAGTCGGGGGAAAATCTTCTAAGGATAGAAAGAAAATACAGGTTTCAGAATCCGGTTCTTTAGTAATCAAATAGTAATTAAAATTACAAATTTAAAAGATGCATTTGAATAGGGCCTGGTACTTCAGAAGAATCAGCAGAGTCCAAAACTAAATGTTTGATGCATCTATGAGGGTATCTGCACAGTGAATACATAAAGTATAAAAAGACCAATTTCAAAAAGTTATCTCCAGAAGAAACATAAATACAGATATGAAACCTCAAAGGCTGTACCTCGATACTGCAAAATAGATTTTCAAGAGCAGTAATTCTTTCAAACAACAATCCAAAACAGAGTAATCATTTATTCAATAAAAAAAAAAAGGGAATGCAATAATAACATTGGTATTGGCAAGGGTTGGAAAAAGGGTTGTACACAAATTGGTAAATGCTCTCACCAACAAATTCAAAGATAAAGATAGTCAAAAAACTTGATGAGAATAGAGCACAGAAAAAAAAAAAGAATTAACAGTTGAGAAGCTAAAGTTCATTCTGTTATCCCCAAGTAAAAGTAAATATTAAATATCAAAAAGCATTGTCATGGAAGAAAAGCAACAAACACCAGAAACATAACTTAGCAAGCATAAACTGATTATGAGCAGAAGAGCTCCCAACAGACCTCATATCCATCTCCTTTGTATTGATCAAAAAAATTATCTATCTCTTTTGATGGAAAGCATAGTTTCAACATGTAAATGAAAGCAAATAAACCTGGCATGCAACTAAATCATTCACTAAGTACTAACAATATTAAGATTTCCAATACTCATCATGTATATCTAACCCCCCAAACTACGTATTTCATTACTTCCCAACAAGGGACCTTGAAGTTCAACAACCTCGTGCAACACCACTCAAACATTTCACTACAAATTCTCTTACAAATAACATCAAATGGTATAGACACAGATTCAGCAGCAAATCAATGAAGTAAAAACAAAATATCAGCAACTCACCTAATGACCCATATAAGGAGCGCCAGGACCAGGGTGAGGTCTAACACCACTGCTCTGCCCCATCTGAGGATTCTGATATTGCGGTTGCAACCCCGGCTGGTTCCCGTATCCCATAGCAGCTTGATTACCATACGCAGCAGGAGGCGGTCCAGCTTGATTCACCGGTGCACCACCAAGACCTCCAAGCAAATTCCCAAGCCCCAAACCAGCTCCTTGATTAGCAAGCAAAGCAGATAACGCTTGTCCAAGCGCTGGATTCAATCCCTGAGCCGGAACTCCAGGATTGTAACCCCCAACAGCAGGACCTGGAGGAGCCATCAGGTGACCAGCACCACCATGTGAAGGCCCACCACCAGAGGAATACTTGTTCTTATCTTTTCTCGAATTGTAGTGAGGCTGATGATGAGAGTGGTGAGAATGATGAGAATGATGTTGTTGATGCTGTGGTTGCTGATTATGATAACCTTTGTATCCCTTAGGACCATCAACAGCTTTCTGACAATACAAAGTGTGTCCCTCAAAAGTCTTGTTTGGCTCTTCCAAAGCCTTTTTTGCACTCTCAACAGTTTTGTAGACAAAAAGTGCGAAACCCTTCGGCCTACCAGTCATCTTATCGATACCCAATGGACCATCTTCAACCTCTCCAAATTGCTTAAAAAACTCAAGCAACTTCTGAGGATCAATATCAGAACTCACATTGCTTACAAATATCTTCCTTTGAGTGTATTCAGAGACTGGAGGACCATTCGGGGGAGGTGCCGGAACAGGTCCAGCAGATGCCAACTGACACGATGTTGTTCGGTTACCGATCTTCTTCTGTGGCTGTTTCAGTGCCCTACGACAACCGGTCCTATGCTTAAACAATATAAAAGCATAGCCCTTAGATTTTCCAGATAATTTGTCGGTAACAGCTTTGCAATCCTCGATTTCACCGTATTTCGAAAACACGGTAGTTAGGGTTTCGGCGGTGGCGTCCCAGCCAAGGCCGTGAACGAAGATTTTCCGGTGAGCGGGGTCAACATCAGCAAGCTGGCGAACGTTTTCCGCTAGATCTGGATACTTCTCAATGGCTTGTTTCACGAGAGCGTGTAACTGCTCCTTCGTGAAAGGTTCAAGAAGCTTCTCAACAGGCTCTTCTTCCAAATCGAGATCTTCTTCTTCTTCGTTGTTGTTGGAATCATCAGCGCCGTTAGTTTCCACTGTTTCAACCTGCTCCGAAACTTCGCCGGCGTTTTGTTGGTTTTCTAGGGTTTCGTTTTCTTCTTGTTGTTGTTCCTCTTCTTCTGGTACTTGCTCTTCTCCTTCTGGCTCTGCTTCTTCTTCGATTTGAGGTTGATCTTCCTGTATCGGAGCGATTTCTTCATCAACGGCCATGTTTTGGTGGTTTTCGTTTTGGTCTGATGTTGGTTCGGGTTCAACTACGTCTTGTTGTTGTGGTTCGGGTTCGGGTTGTTTGGTAGGTTCGGGGTCGGAGGATCGAAGCTTTCGTTTTTTGGCCATGGCGGTGATGGAATCGGAGTTAGGGTTAGGGTTTGGAAATGGAGTGAGAAAAGGGGGAAAATGGTGGAGATAATGTGAAGTGAGAAGAAAGTGATTGTAATAACAAGTACGGTTGTGAGAAAAGCTTTTTTATTAACATCTGTCGGGTTCACACCGTCTGTTGTTGGGCTGGGCTGGGCCGAGGCAGATTCTTGCATATTCAAATTTTTTGTTCACATTTTCTAAATTATTTTGTGATTTGTTACTCTCATCCTAAATTATCGAGGAAATCATCAATTTGCTCTCTCAAATTATAAATATCTATTAAAATACTCTTTTAAATTTGTAATATCAAAAAACTCCTCTATATTGTCTGATATTAATTAAAATACTCTCTATGTCAATAAGAACTATTATTCTTTTCTATTTATTTTTTCTCCAAATTCATAAATTCCTACATTTCTAATCCATAAAATCTACAATTTCATAAATTGCGCTACCCAAACCATTTTTGTTGATGATTTTGAAGTTTTATATGCTAGAAAATCATCTTTTTCTTTTGATGCATCTTTAGAAGTTTTTTAACCTCTGTTTCTATTGTTGATGATTTTTTTATGTATTTTTTTAACCTCTATTTTTTATGCATTAGACCTATATTATGTGATACTAATATATGTCATTTGGTTTATTTTGCTCAATTCCTCTTAATAGAACTCGAGATCAAAACACTAATTTTACAAGAATTGATCTAGTTTACAATCTCTCATATTTTGCCTATAAGTAATTAAACTTTATGGAGCATTTTGCCTACTATTTGCATATTTTAAGGAACCTTTTGTTAATGAGTTAGAAAATTTATAAAGCATTTTCTCTTTAAGTAATTAAAATCACGGATTATTTTTCTTGATTGTTTAAACTTTTGCAGGGAATCAGTGATGAACATGTAATCAGATCACCAACCTTCATAGGATCAACACCACCTCTACAATCTTTCGGTGACCCACCCCCAACGAGGATCAACACCTTATCCACAAACTTTCAGTGGACCAGCATGGATTCTTGTAATGCTACTTGTTTTACTCTTCATGAATTGATTTTATGCACCATTTATTTCCATTATTAACAAATAATGGATTAGAAATTTAGAGGAGTAAGTTATTTGGGTGATGCAATATTTTTTATTTTCTAATTTGGGAATTTAGAGATTTATGAATTTGTGGAAGAAAATAAATAAAGAAGTGTATGTTGACCTCTTTACCATTTCTGTTAACGGTCAAAATGCTCTTAATGACGTGGCATCCACATTTATGTGTCATTGTGTCACTTAACTTTAGGGTTGGACAAGAAGGAATGGTCCGACCGAAATCGACCGATCCGAGGTCCAAAAATGCATGCGGGCGAGTGAAGTTGGGTAAAACAGATAAGCAGGTGTGGAAAGGCGAACTGGGCTGGTTATAGGAGGCGAATTCGAGTTGTGAAAATTGGTCCATTAATAATCGAACTTGACCGTGTATATGTGATAAGAGTGTTGGCCACTAGGAAGTATAAACCAACAAGCCCAATATGGCACTCCCACATATAGAATGACCCAGAGTATAAAAGCATATATTAACAAGTGTCAAAACACTAGTTCCCTCGTTCCGCCTCCACACATAGCACAATCACGCTTTCTCTCTCTTAGCTAACGTTTTCACTTTTAGAGAGAATGAACTACAAACCCTAACTCTCTCGTCCCCTATTCTCTCGTTCTGGCCAAATATGTGTCGTTCGTTCACATCTATGTTCGTCTTGATTTCATTGGTAAGGTAACTCATCCCCACGTTCTATTAGTGATTTTCATAACTGCTTTTTTCAACCTTAGGATTTTTGTTTTCAAGCAATATATTCGATTAACATGTATTTATGTTTCATTTTTAAGGTTGATAACTGGACGTATTGGTGGGTTGAAAGGTTGGAGTCACACACTTACATCTTATTGTTAAAGGTTAAATTTATTTTAATGGTTTTTTAGGGTGTCTTCTTACTTACGGTTTCTAGGTTATGTTTTAGACTTGGGGTTTTTGGATTTTGATTTTCTGCTTTCACCATGTAGTGTTTAGTTATTGAGTTTTTCTTACTTTAAAAAATGAAGGTGTTAGGATTTTTATTTTGAGCATTAATATTTTGGTTTCTTGCACTTTTAAAAGGTCATTTGAACTTTATAAAAGTCCCTTTTAAAAGGTGTAATTGGTTGTTCTTATGCATGACTTAATTACTGATTTGGATTATGTTTAAGGTTATTTAGTTTTTTCGATCAATGCATGTTCTTTACTGATTTGTTCATGTTCTTTATGCTAATGGAGAAGAAATTATTATTCTTTTCAAAATTAATCAGGGTCTGAACACATGTATAATGATGACAATACTATGTTGGTTTAAATATGTATTTGATCATTGCAATTATAACATTTTTTTTTATAATTTTGGTCATCGTAAGTTTTTTTTTTTTGTTTCACATCTCTGCAAATAAAGTTTAATTTTAAAATAGTCTTTCCATTCAACTTCCATTACAAAAATTGTAACACCGTTAAATCTAAGTATAAACAACACCTTCATCCTTCATGATCAACTCTCCGTTTACCCTTACACGGGTGATAGAAACTACCTTAACCTCTCAAACTTCTGCGACAAAGCAAGTTTTGTTTCTTGAGAACTCTATTTTTGGGTTCGGTGGTTTGCGCAATAAATCAAACACCTTTTATACATTTCTAGAACACTCGGTTTTGTCCTATATGAAACAACATTGTTTTACAAAACAATGAGGAAAGAGTTTTGGGTGCTACCTATAGTGATCTTTTAAAGAAATCGAATCTTTGTATGGATTTGATTGGAAGTGATTGGAAAAGACCCAATACTCCATATATGAGAAAACAGAAGAACAAGGTTGATGTTGAGATAATCGATTTGGTGGAAAAATTATGAGGTTATGGTGATGAGTGAAGTTTTGGTTAGAGTTAAGAACTTTGGAGAGAGGGAGTGGTTGAATTGGTTTTAACGGTGTTATAGTTTTTGTAACGAAAGTTGAATGAAAGAACTATTTTAAAATAAAACTATATTTGTAGGATGTGAAACAAACAAAAAAATTTACGATGACCAAAATCAAAAATGTTATAATTGCAATGACCAAAATCATATTTAAACCTAAAATATATTAATCTTTGATCCTTGTAGTTTTGTCTCTGCTGAGATTTCATTGTGTGGGTTTAATTTGATTTTAATAATATTGCATCTAATCTTAGTAATTTGATTTTTAACTTTAATCGTGTTATATGTGTAGGTTGATGGCTGAAGTGAATGAATTTTTTGCAAGAATATCACATTTTATTTGTTAATTGAAATTGATATACAATAATATTTAAGGTTTAAATCTCGTGGTCTTAATTTTTGGTGTCCTAGTTCATCATATTGATATGCAGAGTAATGCACAACATAATCTTCGAGAAAAAAATAAGACAAACATATCATAATTTTGATGGAAAAATAACCAATTTAACAATGAAACAAAATTAGACTAATATTTTAATAAGTTAAAGCATATCATTTTGATCATTTTGATTATTTATGCATTGTCGACGAAAAAATGAGATAAAAGTAACATTTGAAGCAATAAATTAACAAACTTTTTACTCAAGCTTACCACATAAATAATTATAAAAATTGCTATTAAAATTTATTATGCCATTTGTGTCTGAATGACCCATAAAATATGTATTTAAAACATTTTAACACAATTTTACAACAACAAAAAAACTTATGTCCTCAATAAATTTTATTTGGCCCAAAATATGACCCAACCTAATTCTACTGATCCACATCACTCGTGATCCACCCAATCCAAAAATATGAATGGTCGAAAATGGGTCTCTTAACACCACCCGTAGTTTAAACCGATTTCCCGTTTTGGACTCGAACCATTTCCAACCCACCTACTTGTCCAACCCTACATAACGTGACACATCAGCATTTCTAACGGGGCTCATTGGCGGAGGGAGCATTTTGATTGATGCCAAACAAAACGGATGAACTTTTCGATGTAGCGTAGATTTGAGGAGCATTTTGATCGACATTTACAATTTGGGGAAGCAAATTGGTGGTTTACTTTAAATTATTTTATTTTTCAAAATAACTCTATCTTTTTGAAAAAGAAAAAAAAACTCTATCATACATATAAGGGATAAAAAAAGATTATACTGAACAATAGAGATATATGGTCTAGTTTACAATAGATCTAGATTAGATTAGATAATTTTTTTATAGGACTATAGGTCAAACCAATTTTTTTAAATAAGTCAATTCAACTAAAAAATCTTCTAGACCTGTCAGACAAACTTATTTAATAAATATAAATAAAAATTTGTATTACTATTATTATTATTATTAGCGTCCAAAGTCCAGACTCATGTGTCCGCCTGTCAACTTTTTATTTTTTTATTTTTTTTAGAAGAGACGATAAATTCCACCATAATTACCTCACATAAATGTGAGGTCCCGGTTCGAACTCGGAACAAGACGTTCAACCTAGCAATATCGATATTTGTTAGTTGAGCTAGGACTTTAGGACTCCGTCAGACCACTTTTATCTAGAATTTTAAACTATCCCATTAGATTATTTGTTAAGATTGTATTTTAAAATAATACAAACTACTATTTTTTGTAGCATCTTTTGTTGTTGTCAACTTATCATAAAGAGGAAAACTCTTTTTATAACCATCAACTCGTAATAAATATTATTGTATTTTTAAAGGTCACACCAAATAAGAAAACAAAATTGACAGACCAAATATGTGTATTGTCTTTATTATTAGTGTATATAACGTTAAGTTTTGTACTTTGTTTAAAATGTTAAATTCACTAACATTTTTTGTAATCTAAACTTATTAACACACATCAATTATTGACATATTTAAATGTATTACTATAAAGTATAATTAAAATGGAATGTCATACAATATTAGATTATCGAAAATGTCATGTTAAATATCAAAATATAAGTTAAATTTGTCAACTATCAGCATAAAAAAAGTAAGCACCGACAAAATTACTTTAGTGCCCTGATTAATTTAATTGTGGAATCACTAATAAGGGAGATGCAAATAATTGACACTTAAAAGTGTCAATTAAAAAAACAAAAATTGTATATGCAAAAAACAACAATTAGTAAAAAAGTGCAACAATAAAAAACAACAAACCTCCACACAAAAATGTAACTGAATCATAAACTGCCAAAATAAAACTAACGGAAAACATAATTATCATCTAAATAATTGATCTCTATAGTAGAAACACTTACAGTTGTATTAATGAGACAACAATATAATTACACAAAAAGATATTTGCAATTTCAATGCAAAATTACATCATTGTTGTCTAACGTTGAACCTTTGGAAGAGTCATTAAGGTTGAAATCATATAATTATTTTGTAAGTAAAAAATTGCGAGAAACATAATTATAATTGATGCATAAAAAAAGAAGTGATAAATATTTAACAATGATAAATATAAAAATCACAACATAAATATTCGTCACTTATACATAAAAAAACACAATACAAATATTTGTTATTAGTTAATAAATATTAGGAAAAAAAACACATGATAAATATTGGTCATTGATAAACAAAAAAATGAGGAATACATAGTTATAACTGATTCATAAAAAAACGCAAGACAAATATTTGTCATTGATAAATGTCAAAAATCATGGAACAAATATTTATCACTGATACATAAAAACAAAAGATAAATATTTATCACTGATAACTAAAAAAATATAAGACAAATCTTTGTCATTGAAAAATAATAATATTGAAAAAACACGAGACAAATATTTCTTAGCACATACAAAAACACAGTATAAAATATTTGTCGGTCATAAATATAAAAAACAAGGACAAATATTTTTCACTAATATATAAAATTAAACATTTTGTTTGAAATCTAAACGTGACAAATATAAAATAACAACGACATGTAACTCATGCAAAAACACAGATTAGTTGCTAGTTAGTTACAAAAGTTTACACCATTCATCTTTTATGTAGTATAGACTTTCGTAAAAAAAAATTAACTCATACCTTACAAATAAATATGTGATAGATAATAGATTGTACTATGTCTAACATTTTTAAAGTAGATTAAACTTATGTCTTGCAAAGTCTAATATCCCTTAACCTATTTTTAGGTCTAATATATTTTTCTTAAACCCACTCTCCCTTTTATTCTCCACAAACCCTAATTTTCATATTCATTGGAGATTTTGTTGTTGTTAAGTTTGACCGTACTTTCTCTAACGAGATTCTACTTTTAATGTGTTGGCCGATAAAATTTTGTTATATTTTTTAAGAGAATTTTAATTTGTGTGTTTTGTTTGGGGCTTCATCCCATTTTTACTAATAAAAACACTCTACCAACTACCGATCAAGATTTAGGCTATTGATATGGATTATAGAAGGAGAATGCAAATTCAATATTTCTTTTGAAAGATGAATGCAAATTCAATTCTTACTTAAAGACTCTTTGGTCAAAAGTTTACAATAACCGAAGTGTTAAATTCCTTTCTCCAAACAACGGGTCCAAATAGCCATAGTACTTTTGATGATACTTTGAGATGCATTTGGGTCGAATAGCATTTAAAAAGAAAATAAAAAGCTAAATTGTATTTTTTGATTCATTAAGTTATTTTTAGTTTTTATTTTAGTCTTCATCCCATTTTTAGTTTTTATTTTTAGTGATTAAATATTTGAATCACTTAAGTTATTTTTGTTTTATTTTAATTTTTCAAGTTATAAACATTAAGTACTTTAATCTCTTAAATTATAAATATTATAGATTTTGATCATTTCTAATAGTGTATATCATTCTAACTTAAGCGACTAAAATATCTATAACACTTTATTTGATGTTTATAACTTAAATGATCAAAACAAAATCAAAATGATTTAATGGATCAAAGTGTCTAAAATTTATAATTTAATAGATCAAAATAAAATAAATAAAATTTAAAAAGCCAAAATAAAATATAAACTCATGTACCATAACAAAGATATCAAATAGCCTGTAGTGTGACAATATTACCACCTCTAGTCCTGTATATTAAAAAATGTTTCAAGATTTCATTCATCTCAAATATAAATAAAAATTATAATTTTAAAATTAATTTATTCTTTAAATATATTTTTTTTATACTTTTTTCATATTTAATCACTATACGAGCTAATATAAAAATATTTAACATTTATATCATTTAATAATAGATTTTCAAAATTGCATAATTTTTTAATAGATTCAAAATTACTAGCTTTTTTTGATTAAATAATGATGATTATTATTATTTTTAGTCCATAGAATAACTGATAAAAAAATTTATAAAAATTATAAAATTACATAAATGAACTCAATAGATATATAATGTTGAATCTAACAAATATCAATATTCTATTTGAGGATTGAATTAGATCCTAGGAACTAATATTTTTTTTTTACAAAAGAATAATAATGTTTGTTATCTCTAAATAATAATGTTTGTTATCTCTAGTGACCATATGGAGTATATTATATAATTATGAAGTGAATCATAGATTGATTATAAATCGCAATCAAATCAGAGGCACAACTAGCACGGGCCAAACACCAATCACTTTCAATATAGTACAACTCTTCTAATATATTTTCCAAAATATAAATAAATAAATATTTAATAAATTTATTTTCTGATCAGACACAACAATCAAACAATCCAAGGTTTCTGTCCAATTTCAACATACTCAATTTTTAGCTTCAACTATCGATTCTCTTTCTATCTATCTACCATTCTTTGTTTTCCTTTCACTTGATTTGGTCAAATTCGATACCCCACAAAAAAAAATGCATACTTTGATGGGTTTCTTCTGATTCCGTGCCCAACATCACTGGGTCTCTTGTTTCAGATCCTATTTATTTTCTTTCAGGTAATCGATCTTTTTCCTCTTCTTTTTTGTGTTGATGTGTGTCTTTCTGTCTATTTGATTTATTGCTTAATAATGATTTTGATTAATTGGGTTGATCATGATTTGTGAGAATTTTTAAAAAGGATGGAAATTGGTTGAAAAAAATGGAATTTTTGAATTCAAAATGTTCAATGTGAGTGATTTTTGTCATGTTTTTGCCCCAGCTGATGTACACAAATATGGGGCTTCAATTTCATGTTATGGAGCTCAATATGGTTGAATTGGTGTGTTAGATTTGTTGGAAAAGTATGGAAATTTTGTTTAAGAAAAGAAGAATCTATAGTCCTTGATTTGGTTATTTGAGGAAGTAAGTACTAGAGCTTTTGTCCCCTAAAGGTGTAGCCCAATGGTATGAGTTGGAATGCTGAAGGAGTATTGAGAAGGAGGTTCGCGGTTCGATTTCTGCTGCTAACAAATTTCTCATCCTTATGTGTCTAACAAACTAACCACTAACATTTTTCTATCGAAAAAAATGTTTTAGGGTTTTCGATTCTGTGGTCAGTGATTTTGATAAAGCACTGGTTGGTTGTGATGACAGGTTTTGGGTTGAAATTGTGTTGAATGGGGATTCAAACAATGGGTTCTCAAAGTAATGGGCAACAGTCTCATTTACAGCCTCCTCAGTTAACTAAGCAAAACTCATGGTATGGTCTCACTCTTGATGAGGTTAACAATCTACTAGGAGATTTAGGGAAGCCATTAGGGAGCATGAATCTCGACGAGCTTCTTCAGAATGTATGGACAGCTGAAGCTAATAAGGTTATGGGGATAGAGGACGAGCATGTTTCATCTTCGTCTTCTCTTCAACGCCAGGCTAGTATGACCTTGGCTCGTGCTTTAAGTGGGAAGACGGTGGATGATGTATGGAGAGAAATTCAGCACGGCCAGAAGAAACGATACGGAGACGACATGAAAATTGAGGATAGGGAAACGACTCTTGGTGATACAACATTGGAAGATTTTTTGGTACAAGCGGGGCTTTTTGCGGGAGCTTCTGTTAGTCCAACGGCGGGGTTGGATGCAATGGATACCGCCATCCCTCAAAACTTTCAACTAAAAACCGGCCTGTTATCCTCTCCTTCAATTAGTAGTTTATCAGACACAAAACCGAGTCGCAAAAGGGATGCTCCGGATGCGTATGAGAAGGCTTTGGAAAGGAGGCTGAGAAGGAAAATCAAGAATAGGGAATCTGCTGCGCGTTCACGGGCAAGAAAACAGGTTTAGACTTTATGCGTTATGTAAACTGATAAGCTTTATAGATATTGATTGTATCGGCCTCTTCATCATTTTCCTACGAGAATATCATTTGTTTAGTCACTTATAAATGTCTGGTTGTACAGGCTTACCATAATGAACTGGTTACCAAGGTTACTCTACTAGAACAGGAAAATATAAAGCTCAAGAAAGAGAAGGTGCAAAATTTCATTCATGTTTTTCCCTCGCAGTGTTTCCTTTTTTGTTGAGTTTATGAGTGTTTCTGGATACTTTTAAATTATCTTTTTGGAGCTCTGTTAGTTTGCAGCTCAAGCTAGTATGTTTGTTGCTGTGTAATTTCTCATCCATGTGAAGGTGGACAATTTAATACCTAAAATTTATTGGAATTGGAATCTTAATATTTGAATTGAGTAGAAAGACACATTTAGTGTATGAATGAATAATGTCTCATCCCTTTTAAGAAAACAGAATCATAGTGTGAGGTAATATTCTTTTTATAGGAAAAGAAGTACTATTGAAGAGATGTGAACTAAATACATTGGGTGTAAGGATAAAGTGTTCTTAATAAATGAAAAAAGTGAAAACAAGAAAACATAATAAAAATTATGAGTGAACTTTTATGAGCGTCATAATGTTGATTCTAAACCTTTCTGTGTATGGCCCATAAAAAGTGTGTTTTTGTTGTGAATACACTTCTTGTATACTAAAAAAAAAACCCTTTTTCTGCATATATGTTATAGTGAATAATATGATATTTGCCCAATGTTTCTTCTTATTTCAAGCACCATAATACATTGATACATTTTTGCTCGTTTCCATTATGCATTTCACAATACTGGATGACTCGTGTTTTTTCATTTATTTTTATATACTATATGTTGATAAAGTTTTAAAATGTTATGCTTTATTGTATGTTAGCATTTAATAGAACCTCATGCTTTGATCCACTGTGAAGACCAATTACTTTGTAGCATGGGCATGTTTGTCTTGACCAATGGTGCTGGTGATATATCTGTGGTTTCATGTTATAAAGTAATGATTTGTATCTGTTAGGACCCAGATAAGAGTGTGGGCCTAATTAGGGCATTAGATAATAGTTTCCCAAGCCCATTATTATGAAAATATGGGAAAGGGGAGGGAAGGAATATGACGTGGCAAAGAGTGAGGGCCGAACCGAACAAAGTGAGTGGCACATTCGATTATAGGAGTATGTGAAGAGAGAAAGAGAGAGGGTATCATTGATCATCTTTCAGTTAGGACCTTAGAGGTTTGCCATAGAGGGAACTATCTCTTCTCTGAGGAGCTTTCTCTGGGATTACAGGGTTCATCTTCTGTAATAGTTTCATTTTTAATCAATATTACTATTTTCTGTTCTTTCTTAATTGGGGTTATCAATATCCTTTACGTACGCTATCCTTTCCTAGGCATCTTTGTTTTCTTTATAAAATCATAATCTGATCCTGAGTGATTTTTTGTTTCTTGTCTTTTGCCTAATCAACCAGTTTTATGTCAATGGTCTTTCTTTCACAACTCACTGTTAATGTATTAATTATAATGATGCTGAAATATGAATTCTTAGTTAATTATCGCAAGATTTTTCTTGAGCCATGTCATGCTGCAACTGCAAATTCCTGATTATATTGTTGATTTTTCCCTTATATAGGAGTTCGAGCAGGGGCTACCACCTGAATCATCTCACGAACCAAAATATCGTCTTAGAAGAACAAGTTCTGCTCTTTTCTGACATGTGACCAGCAGTGAAGTTTTCTTGTTCCTAGTTCATGGCTTTATGTTGAAGCGTCCTGGATAAAGAGAAACTTAACTTCATGCAAAGTGTTGCTGCTCCTGGTGTGCTTTCGCTACAGTAGTAGCTTGTTCGATCTACGGGTATATTTAACTAACTAAAGGGTACATATTAGCTAAGGTTTGATGTGCATAGGCTTCAGCATTGCCTGTTTGTGTAAGAATTAAGATTGTGTTTGTGATTGTAAGCCGATGTGATTATTAGGGAATCTAGTTATCAAAAAGGCGACTAACTTCCAAAGAAACTGAATGAAACTAAGTAGGTCTTTATTAGCATTTTTAAATTGCAGCATTGTAATAGACTTAATCTTAGTTACTGTGATTCAGCTATGGAAAGTTGTTGTGCCGTGTAGAGAGATTTTCTAGAAGAATTAAATAGCAAATGAAAAAATAGTTTATTATAATGTTGTCTTTATGAAATTCTGTCATGATTGGTCTTTTATTTTATTTTTTATAGTTTCACTATTCATCTTTGTTATGTTATTTGTGGATTGAAAAATACAGTATTGTTCGAGTGCGAAATTGCTCCTATGTGACCTCTGCTGCGGCTAGTTTTGAGATGTTGTGTACATGTTCCGTGAATGAAAGTAGTGGAGACTTTATACGACTTGATCGTTGACGAGCAACACAAAAATGAGATTAAAAAAATGATGGTTTCAGTGAGTATCTCACGGTGTTTCTATATATCGGCTTGGTTTAAGGACAACAGTATTGGTAGACAGAAAAATGATGGGTTTTATGATGGTGACAATGGTTAAATAATATGTAATAGTTTTCCTAGCATATGAGGACTCTGCTGAATGATACCAATACTTACACTTTGATTTTTAATTAAATCTTGAATCATTTAATTTTCATGTACAGAGGTCACAACCCAGAAACTTTTTTGTGGATAATATTTTTCCATCCATGTTAGCAATTATCATATTCCTTCTACAATGACTATGTCTATGTCTGACTTCATACATCAATATTTAAACAGCAAAATGTTTAACAATGCTCGCTAATGTTCTTCAAACATGAATTTGAAACAATGCCAATGTTCTTTTTAAATTAAAATTTAGTTCAATGGGAATACAATACAATTCTCTCTAAAATGACAACCCTGTTCCACAATAATAAACGCATGCATTTCAACAGTGACTAAATAATCCAAAAATTCTTTGGCAATTAGATACAAATACAAAAAACAATAAATTCCAGAAGCTTCCTTAGGCCTTAGTGAATAGTTATTGGATATAGGATCTGGAATTTTGAAGTCAAGAAGCTAAGAACCAATATATAAGTCAAACAAACACATACTCTATGAAGCAGAGACTTCGACACATTGATACTGTTAATATGAAAAACACAAGACGCCGCCACAAATATATATCTATTAAAGTGTTTGATGTCTGTTGCAAACAAATAGATGCACAGAAGCATTGTTTGATGTCTGTTGCAAACAAATAAATGCACAGAAGCATAACAAGGCATTCACATACATGAACACAAAAAATGTCCACTCAAAACTGAGAGTTCCTTTATCATAATCATACATAAACAGCTCTTGTAAAGACTTATTAGATTCTTTTGGTCTCTCATATCTGTGTGATATCATGAATTCTACTATTGGTGATGGACGTGCAGTGCTGAGGTTAATATTATTTATTCTATGCTCGTTGTAAAACTCATATATGATTTGCTTTAAATTAAGAGAAAGTTTGGAACCAAATTGCATGAGTCTTCATTATGTCCCACATTGCTTACAATATGACAAAGCTTTGTGTTTATAAATCACTGACACGCATGCTAGATCGCCGAGTTGAGTAACTACAACTTGTGACCCAAGTGGGGGCAATATTGTGATGGAACCTGGCTGCGGTGCTACAGGTTGGACTGGTGGCCACGCTTTGCTGGCCTGCCCACTCCAAGTTGAGAGTTAGACCAAGGAATTTGGGCGAAGGCTCAGGTCTCTTGGTCTCTAGAATGGAGGGAACCGCATGAGGCTGGCTTCACAGAGCAGTGAATACCTCCTGCCCCTGACAGTGGAGGGATAACAGGCTGCTGTAGTCTCAGTCTACATGGCCTGTTGAGCCTAGCCCATTGAACTATCACTTTTTTCTTTTCTACTTTTTTTTGGTGAAATCAAGACAAACTCACGATACAATTTGAGCTCAAAAGTCATTATATTTTGCAACACCATCATTGCAAAATGGTTGTTCTCTTACTGTTAACTATAGATCAAAACATCAGACCAAAATAAAAAACTATAGCTCGTGTTGTTGGGGGACCGAAACGAGTTGGATATTTTTATTCTACCACTTAAAGTTGATAGCCTCTGCTTACCGAGTTGAAAAAACCGGTCAATGATGGTGCAAGATGTCCATCAATTTTTGAACAATTATCTAACTATTATAAATTGATTTATTGCTTGATATTAGAGAGACGGATAAGAGAAAAATGTTAGATTATATTTTGAAGTATCAAAATATCCTTCAAAAGTAGTATTTATTTTAAAATGAAATATAAATTATCATTTAAAAAATCCTTTTTTATTTATTACCTTTTTCTCTTTTTCCACACTTTCTCTTACTTATTCCTCTTTACTCACTTTTATATAATTTATAAAGCACAAGAACATACACCACTAACACAAAATATATATAATTATATATCTCGTGTTGATGTTCGACACAAACACATGTCAAACAACCGACCTACTTTTATTCTAAAATATTAGCGCGCTACGTAGTTGTACTCTTTATTTTACATAAAGAATGTGGTTGATTGTAAAGAAAAAGTGTTGAGAGGAAAATAGAAATGAGAGAGTGTGAAGTGATAAATGAATAAGATATTCAAAGTATTGATTGCTACAAGAGAAATAAAGAAGATATAATTGATTACTTTTAAAAGTATAAGAATGTCCTTAAAAAAAAACATTTAATTAAGTAAAAGCAAGGACATATATAAAAAGTTAATTGTAAAAGTGCATTTCTACTATCTTTCTTTTCTATTTTGAAGAGATTATAACAAGTAGTGAGATCCACTAATTATTTTTTCTTTTCTCTGTCTCTCTTTCAAATCAATAAAGAAAAATATACTCTCTCTTTCGGTATTTTCTAGTTCCCTCGTCTCAGTATATTTTCTATACTTATCTTAAATCAATCAAATTCAAAATATTATCAACCTTAAATAAATAATGTTTATTATTAAATTAGTCATGACACCCTTAGATAAGTTTCCAGGTCAGTCTCATTGCTACATCTGAATTAAATTTAAAGTTTTATTGTTTGTGTAATCATTATTAGATTATGTTGAATTTTAATATGTTAAAACTTTTTTTTATTCGTAATGTTTAATTTAATTGACAAATGACGATATTATTTAATTAAATATTATGTTTTAAATTCAAACTTGATACTTCGTAGTTGTGTATAATTTTTTTTACTATTTTCTCCACACACAAAAAAAAAAATTAATTGACCATCCGCTAACTCGTCCAAAGACAAAGCACATAGAAGTTTCGACTCGTCTATTTAAATTGGTTTGTCGTGTCCAATTTAGACGAATTAATGGTGACTCAAGGCAAAATCATATCCAATGAGTTGGTTTGTTTTGCCCCTATGCACTCCACACACAATTTGGCTAAGGGTATTGTTGGAAATAATGATAATATTAATAGAAGATTGTTTGAAATAATGATGATATTAATGAGAGCTAGTGTTGGTGTGAATTGAAAAATAAAGAAGCCCCACATAGGAGGGACAACACACACTAGTAGTGTTTATAAGGTGGAGGTATGGAACTTGGGGCGTGCCCTAAGGGGTACCCCAATTTTGTGAAGGAGGAAGAACATATGCAAAATTGACCATCACACATGCGCACGTGCCACCGTCCGTCCAGCTTGGCCTGGTGTATTATTTTTTTTAGTATTCATAAAATTTTAAAAATATATATTTTATTTAATAATAAATACATGCATTTTTATCTCATTGATACATGGATTACGTAATTTCCCTCCACCGAATCAACATTCAACATCTGATCTGGTCAAACCTTAGCTATTTTCTCGTTTTTTTTGTGAACTCGCGCATCAGTTTGGGGCGCACGTTTCTGTGGTAAAAAATCTAGGGAAGATTGGAGCGCACGTTCTATGAATCTTGACTGATGGATCGCTTGTTTTTCTTTAATCCAGTTGCAGATTTCCTCTATAGATAGAGGGTTCTTTTCAGTTGGAAAAACACACCAAAAGTACTCCGAAATCTAAGACTTTTCTCTACTTCTCCCCATTCCCTTCTTCTTCTTCTTCTTCTTCTTCTTCTTTTTCTTTCGAGTGGTCGTAGTACGATATTACGAGTGGCAGCCATCTGATTGCCATATTGAGGGTGTAATTCTAGAATGATTTTCTAAGGTGCAGTAGAACTCCGATACAATGTATTTAGGCTGTTTTATCCTGGGGATTTCGCGGTTGATAGTCTGTCTTGCATAATTTGAGCATGCTGCGAAACGTCTTAAAGAGAGCGGTCTAGTTTGCAACTCAACCCATTAATATTTTCGGTGGTATAAATTAATTTTTTAAAAAAAAATTTGAAACTAGAAAATAACAAGTATTCACAATTGCAGTGCTTCTCTTATTTAGTGCCAAATTAAATAAACATCTTAGTTGTGAAGAGAATTTTCTTTAAATGTATACTAAATAAAATGACAGGATAAACATCTTCTTTCTTTTCTTTCGTAAATTTTACTTAATAAATTATATTAAAATAAATATATAATATTAAAGTATAAAATTGTTGGCATTTAATAACTTTTATTTAAAATGTTAGAGTTAAAAGAAAAAAAAAACTAACATTAAAAAATTATATATAAATGATATGATTCGATATAGAAACTCCAAAATCAAGTCTTGTCTTATGGATGTTCCAATTGCAATTGGATGTCAGGTGACAATCATGATAACACTTATATAAAGTTTGAACAAAACCAAACTAGAGACCCCTTACACGTACGTGTATGATTTTTGCCACGTGCAGTCCTATTTCACTCGAACATGTTATCTCCACGCGCCTACCACCGATAATTGTCAATCTCAATATGATTAGAGGAAAATTCTCTTCCATGCTTTACCTTTACATAACAACCCATAACAGAATTCTTCAAATAAACAACACAGAACAGAACCACTTCTATAAATTTACTAATGAAACAATAAAAATGTAAAAAAATATTTTTATTATCGTCTCTTCATCAAAATAATTTATTTCAAAATTTTTATATATTTTTATTATTTAAAAAATCAAAAACAGAAAATATTTTTATAAAATAAACAGATTATAAAATATTTACTCGACTTGGTGTTAAATAGAAGAAACAGCCTTCGGCGTGGAGGCTATAATCTATTAAGACAGACCCTTATTGAGATTTATTGCTAGTGATGGTCCAACAACTGATGATGGTTAGAGGCCCACTGGCAAGTTACTAATGATGTAGGAATACCACTGTTTGTCCCACAAATTGAAGGTACGAGTCAGTGAAACTGATTGCAATTGGCTCTCCTTATGGTGTCTTGTCTTCATATATAAGGTTTAATTTAATACTATACGCCACTGAAATCCATATTTACAACCTCGTGTATACGTGCCTTTAATATTTTTGTTTTTGCCTTCTATTTTGATGCATGATAAAAAGTTTAAATATGTTGACCCTTAAGTTAAGTCATAAGTCAATTGATAAATATCAATATTGTTATATTGAATATTTTGTTTTAAGTTCAAATTCGAGAATCTGTTATTGTATTAATTAATTATGATGATATTTATCATATTTTTTAAGATTAAAAAAAAAATTTAAATATGTTACGTTTAAAATTCAAATTCATATTAACATTAATATATATTTGAAGTGAAATATTAGAATTAGACCGATGCATATCTTACTATGAGTTAATGAGAGATTTATATAGTAAAAATGAGTGATATTGAACTTAGACTTCATTTGTAGTAGACTAAAATTAAGTTTGATTCGAAACAAAACTTATATATAAATAAAATATATTTTGTTTTATCTAGCCTATGAAAAAAAATGTTTAATTAATATTTTATAAAAATATTTTTTATTTATTTTATTTATGATTCTTTGTGAGATTTTTAATAATAGAACTAGTCTTTATAATATGTAGAATATTTGAATTTAATTTTTTCTAACATATCCTACATAAGAATTAAAAAACACATAGAGCTAGCATAATCTAACTTGAAATTGCTTTCATTTTATTTGAAGATCAGATGTCCGTTTATTAAAAAAACTATAATATATTTTATGTTTATTTACTAAATGAAAATCGTTTTATCTTTTAAAAATTATTTTTATAATAAGCTATTCAAAAAAGTTTATCATTTTAAATAGCTTTTTGATTTATTTGCATTCAGGTTATCATTTTTTCTTGGCAAAAAGACCGGTAGCTAGACTCACTTATTTTAAGTGTGTAAAAGTCGAAAATCACACTTAAAGTGGATTATCATTTTCTCAATAGAAACATAATTGTTCTTCTTTAATATAGATTATGTTGATTTTTGTAGATGTTTATTGTTTTTTTTTTCACACCATGTTTTATCATTTAAGGTTTTTCCTTATAAGGTTTTTAACGAAACAATAGTTTGTAACTCTTTCTCGTATGATTGTTTTCTTCTTAGGTTTTAGTATAGTTCTATCAAGATTTTTGTATTTTTATTTTATAATAATATTTTAGAGTACCGTAAATAATAAGTGATTGACTTGAGGTGTCTACATAATTGAAATATTAAGTTAACCATATGATACATTTGTACAATTTTTTTTCTTAAAAAAGACTCCATAAAATAAATTTTTGAAAAAATAATTTTTTATTTTAAAAAAATCTGTGACTATCGAGCTCTAAAAAAGTTAAGTCAAAATAATATAAAAAAAGTATAGTGAATTACTCATCTGCCGTTTGTTTTTATTCACAAAACTATTAAATACATTATTAGAAGATAACTTTCAATAATGCATTTCAGTCAATTTTACACTATAAAAAATTAGCTACCAATAAAATGACACCACAGTATTCCAGCTTTCGGTAACATGTCGAGAAAATGGGTGCAATTGAGCATATGTACGTATTTTTTTCCACAAACTATCCATGGATTATGTTGGGCTTACCGTCCAGAGCTTCATTGATACCTCCAAATGAAAATCTATTTTGGCGCAATTTTAGTTTTCTTAATTTTACTAATTTACAAAATTAATCTCTTTATTTTATAAATTAACAATATTGGTCACTTCTTTAGTGGATTAGATGAAGTATCCATAATAGAGAAAACCCACAATGACTCAAGATGAGTGTTTAGATTGAACCCATTACATTCTCGGTGGATGTAGCTCAATACACAGAGAATAGTGACACTCAATTGAGACAACTCATCTCTGTACGTGTGACAAAGTGACGTTCGTGCATCCAGCCATCCGAACCAGATGGTGCGTCTGTGCACCTAGTCAACTCTAAATACCACTAAGACACCACAAAGACTTGAGATGAAGTAAATGAGTCTGGATTAAGGAGGTCGATTTTTCAAGGAAGATTCAACTATAAAAGGAGAATAGATAATTAGAGTTATAGATCTTTGAGCATATTCTTGAACAGTGTATTACTCTATCTTATGATTTGGTATCACTGTATTTCTTGTTTATTCGCGTGAACACTCAAATTTTTTTAACTAAAATATGGTGATTTGAGATAATTTTAATGGCATGACATACAATCTCATAATATAAAACCATCTAAATGCATTAATTATATATATATATATATTATTAATTAAATTATAAAAAATAAACAATCTCATAAGTCAAAATTAAAGTTTTTATAGGATTTTATTGTAATTTTATGGGTATTAATCATTCAATATTGTTGTATTATATGTCACATCATAATATAAAGAATAGACCAAAATTATTAAATTTTAAAATGGAGGGTTCAATTTTACAAATGAATGAAAATATAGATATTAAAACTACAATTAAACTTAAAAACAATAATAAATCGAAATTTGTGTACTTGAATTATTAGTTTTGAAAGTCATCCAGTAAAAACAAGGTATTTGAAAATCATGTATAATTAATCAACTCAAATAATTAAAGTGATATAAATCAATTAGAGACAGACAATATTTAATTAGTACCGAAAATGTCTCTAAGAAAATAAAATCAATTAGAAGCAAAATTCTCCAATTACTTATGTGTTGTTTATTTTGCGTAACATTTTCTATTTTTATTTTTTAAAATTTGTGTTTATTTTATTTTTGTTAATAAGTATATAAAATATTTTTGAAGTAAACAAATGTGTATTTCAAAAAATAATAAAAACATCAAAAATTTGTTTTTGCTATTTTCAAAAATACATTTTTCTTAACTAACATTTTATCTTATATCAATAACAATAGTTATCTTCAAAAGTCTTTTATCATAATAAAATGAACATAATTTTAAAAAATAAAAATATGAAATTTTATAACAAAGTAACAGCCCGTTAGTTTTTTATTCATATAAGATTTGAATTGAGATTTAAGAGAAAACTAAACTCCTTGACAAGCATTGTTAAGAAAACTTTAATAATATGAGTATTTTTTAACCTTAATTTGAAATGCAGACAAAACAAATGAAAACATCCTTAAAATATGTCTTTGTCCAGCTGAATCTGATTCCCGTGATTAGAATTTATATGGAGTTTTTTTTTACCTAGAGGGTCTACCTTGTATTTAAATGGTAAACAATTTGGTGAGGAGTCAATTTTAGCATTGGAGTCTCTCATTTAAGAACTTTGTTGGTTTTCAATAGTCCAATACATGGATGGTGATTGATTTGGAATTATCTTTAACTTGTTGATTGAATCATTTGAATGCCCACCCTCTCCACCTTCAAGTTCTTTTGAGGAGCTTTTGTTGCTTACAAGTTACAACATCATAATGCAGTATTCTATAATGTTGTAGAGCTGTGATTTGATGATTGTATGATCTTCCCACCTCAAGTACTTATATCTTAATTTTCTACGAATAATTGTCTTTAATAAAATTATCTTTAATAAAAGACACCATAATAGATAAATGAATATGAATGTTATTTATAAACCACTATTGATCTTGATTTTTAAGTAATGTGAAACTATTTTGATGTATTATAACACACGATATCGATTGTAATTGCATATTTAAATTTGAATGGAAACAATTTTAAAACGAAAATCGTTCTATTTTAATTGATTGTTTTAGGTTATCTTTTTGTGTGTTAACTTTTTTGTTTCAAAAGAAAAATAATTTGTATAATTTGAAAATCGATCAAAAAATAAATAAAATCTAATGAAAAATTATTTCATCAACTTATTCTATGAATAATTCTTGTTAAAATTACTCTATTTAATAACTATTTATAAACATTTTTAGATTAATTATACTAATCTAATTGTTGATTATTTTTGTTATCTTAACAATCATGCATATAAAATTTATAGAAATTAATCTTGTTATTTTTAGCAATCATGCATATAAGATTTATAGAAATTAATCGATCATTTAACTCTAACTACTTTATTTTTTTTTTGGTTTATCTTTTAATCAGGAGTCAGGAGCACAATTCATAAAACCGCCAGCAACATAACATCAACACGCATTACGATTTTTCTTGAAAAGAAAATATACACGAATATTTTACACGATAGTTTCTTAAATTTTAATATAATTTTATTTTGACGGTGTTTATCCTTAAAAAAAAATTAGGCAGCGCATTATGAAATTATGGAATAAATAGCATAACTTTGTAACCAAAATGAAAAAGTAATGTCGCATTTAAATACGCCCCTATCTTAGAACAAGAACGAGACTCGTACATTGCATTTTAGTATTTTAGTATTCGTTGTCTCTGAGTGCAGAAGCACAAACCTTGATATGAAATATAAAAATTTGCTTTGTCAGGTGCTATTATTTCTCCATGCGAATCTTGAATTTTGTCAGCTAACCAACCATTTAGAAAACTCATAATAAACCTGCTTTCCATTTCTTCATTTAATAATCTGTCCCCCACAATCAGTACTTCATTCAATTAAAGTTGTTATTAAAAACCCATTTGCAATTTCAGCTATTAATTGATAATGTTAGCATGGATTAATGCATCTAGAATTTTATTTTCCAACTTTAGTGAAAATTGTCACCATTTAAAAACCACACTTCACTGTTTCTTTACAAAAATCTACACCATTTAAACCGTGAGTGGTGAGTAGTAGTGTTGGTTTATGTAAATAAATTAATAAGTTAATATATCAATCAATTTAAATTTCTTTTATGTCTAATAGTATGATCTATCTTACACAATAATACTTTTAAATATTTTAAAATTTTGATGTAGGTCAAATTTATAATTACTAAAATTAATATTATATTATTATAATCTTATATATATGCATATTATATGTAAATGGTAAAAATACAAATTATATTTATTTTAAATTTTTAATTAATTTTTATATTTTTATAATTTTGAATATTAATTTATTAAATTATGTAAAAAAACAAAATTACTCTTGTGATATAATCATAAAAAAATTTAAATTAATTATTAATATTTAATTTTTAAGTTTAATATCAAATTTTATTAATTATTTTTATATCTCATATTATATTTTATAAATTGTTTTTATATTTATATTTTAAATTATATTCTATAAGGGTAATTGAGTAAATTACAATTTTTTTTTTATCATATCTTGCTGATTTTTAACCTAACTCGTATTCAAAATATATATTTCAACTAGAAAGACACAATAAAATAGAATTATGGATTAACTTATTATATCTTATTAGTTAATCAAACACTGAATTCAGACAAGAAATGATAATTTATTCTTATTATGTCTCTTGTCATGTCCATAAAACAGACCCTTAAAGAGACCGACCAAATAGACGTAGAAATTTTTTCCAGTGGTTTGTAGTTTGATATATTTAGTTAAACATTATTTTAAGAAAGTTTGAGTCCGATCTTTTTAAAAATAATCTAATCTTGTTTGGACTTGTCGTAGGCTTAGTCATCGACCTCTGTCGATCAGATGACCATTATTATTTTTGATTTCCTATAATTTTCTTACATGGGAGATAATTTTAATCGAGACATGTTAAACACTAAATACAAGTATATTTCCTAACGAAAATTTGAAGACATGTTCACTGTAATGTGATAATCTAGCTATTTTTTTTGCTAGATTCAACCTCCATGGTTAATACCACTATTATAATTAATAATAATTGACTATTTCAAAAAATTATAATAATGTAAAATTTACACTTTATTAAAAGCATTTAAGTTACAAAATGAATTAAAAAGGAAAAATGAAAAATTATGGCAGGAATTAGGGTGTGAGTGTGACGATAAGCGTGAGTTCCGTTAAAAGACAAAAGAGCGTGGAAGAAAAACGCAACTTGATTTGTGTACTCCAGAAAGGGAAAAAGAAAAAAGGTTTTTCTTTTTCTTTTCTTTTCTTCTCTCTCTCGTTTTATTTTTTGTTAATTTTTCTTAGTAATCTAATAACTAATTTATCGCTCGAAAGTCCAGCAACACAGCGTCAGATCAGACTCAGAACATAACTTGATAAGAACAAACGAACGAACGAAGAACAACGAAACCGTTTTCTTCTTCGCGGCACTTTCACTCTTTCTAAAGCCTCTCACACAATTCACGTTCCTGCGCGTTGTCGTTTACTCCTCCCTCGTCTACATTGCGAGTTCTTTTCTCCCTTTTAGTAAACGACAACACCTGCACAAAAATACTTCCCGTCGTTTTTGTTTTTCTTTTCCTTCCCTCAAATCGCTTATATTTCACGAAAATACAGCACACATCTCTCTCTCTCTCTATATGGGAAACGCTAACGGAAGAGAAGACGGTTCCATTTCCGACGCCGGCGATCCTGCCGTTCGTGCACCTCACGCGCCTGATTCTCGTCCTCCTGTCCGTGCTTTCTCCTCCGATTCAATGGCTAATAGTCCTCCGCAGAGTCCTCGTCGTTCCAGATCGCCGATCCTCTTCGGTCCTCAGGTTCTCCCTCTGTCTCACTCTCTACAATCGTTCTTCGTTGTTTTATTCAATTCCTTTTACGCTTTTCTGCATTTTGTTATGCGTTTATGTTACTCATTTTTACGTGTTTTCATTACTGTTGAATTGGATTTGGTAAGCTAGGGTAGAGTTTTCGATTTCGTTGTTGGTTACTATATTTAATGCTAACAATTATTTGGTAAATTAAATGCTGAAAGGTTGCTTTCGTTGAAACTGTAGATTATTACCAAGTTTAATGAACCGTGGATTATTCCGTGTGTTAAATTGAACGGATCTGTGAATTCCATTATTGATGGATTTGGCTCTTGCTTGCATGGATTATGGATAGTTGATGAATGTGATTTGGATTGAATTAGCATGATGAGTGTCCAAGAGGAATTAATGTGACTATTTTTTTTATCGATTTCCATGTGATTTGTATGTTCAAAACTTGATAAGATAGGGCATGAGGGGTATAGCGGAATGATGTAAATCTAGGAGAGTTGATTAATTGCTTTAAAACTGTTTGAAGTTTTTTTAAGAACTGTTGCACCTGACATTATGGTTGTTTATGTAGTTAGCTTATCATTTTGCATTCCTTGTAACATGAAAGCTGATTTTGGTTCGGTGAGAGATGAAAACAATTTACCAAAGTTAGGGTGTTTTTTTGTACACGTTGGGCCGAGCATGCACAAATTTCAACACTGTGTTTACTGAAAGCAAGAAACCGTTGAGTCGTTGACTATAAACACACAGGCTTCATCTGAGTTTGAGTTGGACCACGTCATTTTTGTCCCGTAAAACTCATGGAGCCATGTGACCATGTCGTGGATGGTTGTTAGTTGTAACTGAGAATTGTGTATGTGGCATTGCATCATTTGGAAATACACATTCATCGTTCTACTCTAATGTACTCAACCATTAATTTTGTCCGATTTGGTCAACAAGAATTGCACGCAAGTCACAATAATGGCTTTGATTGAGTGTGTGAAATTTGCCGTTTGGAACGTCTATTTGATATTATATTGAATGCAATAATGTCCTCGATTGAGTGGGCTTTGTATTCAATAACGTCCTCTCAATCGAGTTTTGTGATATGCTGTTTGGACTTTGGAATGTCAATAAGTTGCACATGTTTCTGAATTGAGAAATAGCGCGTGCAGCGTTGGAATGGGAATTTTGCATTTTGTTACTGATGCATCATGATTCAGGATGTGCACAAAAACTGTTTTACATGGAAAACAAGAATACTTGGTTATGTTTTAAGCTGCTAAGCATATAATATCAAAAGTTTTATGCAAGATTATAAGCATGACACATTTAAATTGATTTACTTCCACATGATTCAATTCAATTGACGTGATCATTATTTATTTTGACTATCTGATTTCAAATCTGGAAACAAGATACTTTCGCTCTCAAACCAATATTAACTAGGCAAGATCCCAAATGATTGGTGTCAGTTTGCAACATAGCTACTTGTCTTTGCTAACAACTCTAAACTAGTGAAGCTTCATGGTTATATTTTCTTATGAATGTGGGAAAATTTTGGGTCGAATTCCTTTTTAGTGACTTATAGATGTTTTAACCTATAAATATTTTAGAACTATTCACTACGTTGTGAATAGTGGTAAGGCATACATGTGCATCAGTGATCAAAACCAGCTCCACTTTACTTCTTTACTTTCTGTAATAAGTTTTGAAATCATAATCTTTTCTCTCTGTACAGAGATATGGAAGAGGGAACTTTCTGTGTGCCATTAAATCACATGATTACTAATAATTTGTTACAGATCAATATTTGATCTGAGAATGCATAGTGTAAAATGATGACTGCTTGTTGATAGCTTAACTTAAATTGCTGTGTGATTCTTTCTACATTCTTTATTGGAATTTTTCTTTTCCTGAGAGCGACTTTTGGCAATAAATTGAAGTTGAAAAAATGTATAGTTTTTATCAGTTAAAATTTATTCTGTCTGGAAAGTATATATTTTTTTTGGGGGGGTTGTTTTGGTTATAAGTTAAGCTTGGTCCTGGCTAGTGGCTAGGAACAATATGCAACTCAGTAGGCATTCACAACCAACTGTGTGTATTTTAAGTTCCTTGTTAGGGGCTAAAAGCACACTATTTTGTATTTTATAGGGACTAATAATGAATAAAATTTTATTAGGATTAGAATCAATTTTCAAATTTTATGAAGACCAAATATATAGTTAACCCTTGTTTTTATCTGGAAAGTTTTTGTTGAAATTTCTCTTTAACAATTTCATATACACAGATGATGGAACCCATAATAGAAAAACGAGAAGAAAACATTGATGATGTAGACTCAGAAGTAGAAAAGAGAGGATAAGGAAAGTGAGGGAACGCAGCTAGACTAGAGTAGTTTTTTTTGGAACAACTAGAGTAATTACAAAATAAGCAAGACTGTTAAGATTGTTAAGAGTAGGTGCTTAATTGGTAGGAGAGGGTAGAAGAGGCACAGATTCAGATTTGATAGTTTTAGGAAACTGAGTAGCGACTCATTGTAAAAGGGAGGGAAAGCCTGAGAGGAGAATTCTCTCATTTTCCTTTTCTTGATTTAAACAAATGTTACGGTTTCTCTCTCTCTCTCTCTCTCTCTCTCTCTCTCTCTCTCAGATCTCGTAGGTTTTTTCGTCTTCTTGTTCTGTAACAGAAGTTGAGGCCAAAATCAATTTTGGTTGCCTTTAGCAATCTTAGATGATAAAACTGTGTACATGTAAGTTTAGACGTATAGACTCAGGTTCTTTGTGCTTTTCAGGTTCCTCTAGCTCCATTACAAAGAGGTAACGGCCCTCCTTTTCTCAATCAAATGTGGCATAATGAGTCTCACGGTATTGTTAATCAACCTTCTGAGCAAGGAATACCTGTTATGATCACTTGGAATTATGGAGGTAACAATGTGGCTGTGGAGGGATCTTGGGATAACTGGACATCTAGGTGAGATTTGATGACTCCTTTGTTCGTAATGGTGGCTTGACATGAAGTTATCACAATTGCAATTGTTCTATGATGATGATGATGTATTAATACCTGTAAATTTTAATTACTTGCAGGAAGGCATTGCAGCGAGGTGGCAAGGATCACTCAATTCTTTTAGTCCTTCCATCAGGTATATATCATTACAGGTTCATTGTTGATGGTGAACAGAGATATATTCCAGATCTTCCTTATGTAGCTGATGAGATGGGGAATGTCTGCAATCTTCTTGATGTTAATGTATGCATCTTCCTTTTTGTTTGTTTCTTTTTCTGTAAAATATTAGTGTCATGTGAACGGCATCTTTTTCATCATGGAATTCATCCTCCTTGACACCTAATTTGCACTCTTCTAGAGGATCTTCTCCTTTCAGTGCAATGGCGATTGCTTGTGTGTTGTAAGTAGGGGTAGGGAGGTAACTAGGTGAGAGGAACAAGGAAAGTGTAATGTACCCAATTTCATTATGACTGATTTCATGTGTGGAGATCAAGGATGAATATAGACTGAGGAAACACTGGATTCTTCACTCTACTACTGGTTTATTGATTTAAATTTTTGAAAGCCAATTTCATGTGAATTTTTACTTTTAGGATCAGAGCATTAGTGTGATGAAATAGATTATACTTAATAGTTAAATTAAACTTCAGTGAAAAAACTTAAGAGTTTTTCATTATTTTGCTTTCTGAATTTGAAGTTGTTCTCCAAGACTGTTTTTGATTGTGTGATTATGACGCGGTATCATCCCCATTTAATGAAATTTATTTGTCTTCCATGTAATGATTTGAATGTTCTTGTTTCCTGCAGGATTATGTGCCAGAAAATCCTGAAAGTGTCTCTGAGTTTGAGGCGCCAGCCTCTCCAGAATCTAGTTATGGTCAAGCATATCCAGCTGAGGAAGACTTCGCGAAAGAGCCAATGGCTGTTCCTTCCCAGCTGCATCTTACGGTCCTAGGCATGGAGAACGCCGATCCCGGCCCCTCTTCAAAGCCTCAGCATGTTGTGCTAAATCATGTCTTCATAGAGAAAAACATGGCCTCCAAGTCTGTTGTTGCCCTGGGACTGACTCACAGGTTCCAGTCTAAATATGTGACAGTTGTCCTTTACAAACCACTCAAGAGGTAAATATGTGACAGTTGTCCAGGTTGTCTTATTTTGTTTTATTTGTAGCCTCAGTCTGTAAAGAAATGTTCGAATAATCCTCCCTTCCGTAGATGGTATATGAAGGTCTTGTGTCTGTAGATATGCTTGAAAGAAACTGGTGTTTCTGTTTCGACTTGATACATCAAAACTTTCAGTTTTCTGGCAACCTTTTGGGTTTTTTTCTCCTTCTAGAATGATTAAAATATCAAGTGGGTACCTAAAATTTGACGTTGTTAGTGCTGCTGAATGTGTTAACTTGATGCCGGTCTCAATTATGTTTTTTGGTCTGTAATCCCAAGTTAATTAACATCTGCAATTGGAGTAGCTAAAATTTTTGGTACATGTAATCTTGGTCCATAACTAACGGTGCATGGATTCTACAATATAAACAGCTTGTTTGGTTAAGATTTTACTCCCTTCAGTTCCCCTTTTTTTTATGCTACTCAAAGAGCTTTCAATGGTCTTCCTTCCTCTCCTTTCCACCTTAAGCTATGTTTTGTATTAGCTTAAAAATTGAGACTAAAATTTGGGTGAGTAAAATGTTGAGGTGTAAATGTTGAAGGGATAAAAATTTCATAATTTTTGTGTTTGATTAGCAAACATTAAACTCGGTATGAAGTTCCTGTTTTGGAATAAAGATTGTGCTGTGTTTTGGTTTTCATTTGAGCTTCTGCAAGATCTATCGTAATTAGGACAGGTACAAAGATGAGGCATGGAACTTGAATGAACTTGCATTCCTGTTACTCCGGCATTGGAATCACTTTTTTTGCCCTTGAATGAACCCAGCACTGATCTGGATTTGCGACAGGTGCTTGAAACACAGTTACTGCTGTCAATGAAGTTGAACACTACATTTCTCGATTGATCATTAAGGATAAATCAACTTGGTCAATCTTACTATATAATATATATCTGATAGGTGCGGAATTGCTGCAGCTCTATTTCGAGTAAAGAGCTAAACTCCTGGGGAAAAAGGACAAATATGATTGCAAGATAACTTAGATTTCTTCTGCTCAATTTCATTGCACAGTAACGAAAATATAGTGAATGAGTTTTCCTAGTTACATGGATCCTGTCATGTGGTACAAGGTCCTTGTCTCATGGAAACAAATTTTGCCAACAGAATGAAAAATAACCCTATCATAACTACAAGATTACAACTATTTTATTGTAAAGCTAGTACTGGAATAAGAGGTGGTATACTAACAAGTGGAGAAGCTGATTCAATAATAATGCCTCAGCCAAACAGGTCATTGATGCATATCAATTTCCCAACCCAAGATATGGAGAGTAAATTACACAAAACATAGTTGGTATGTTGGCAAGCCATTCATCTTCATTTATGAAAGATTGTAAAGAATATTTATTTAGATTTAAGTCACTTGGTTTCTTCTCCCAATAGACACCCCTTGTAGTACTGGTCTTCTCCCAATAGACACCCCTTGTAGTACTGGACCCAGGTCCTGTACAATTAACTTCCGCATAGGTGATGTTCCTTCTGCATCATTTTGTTTATGAATTAATAGAAGTTACATGACAGTAAAAATAAGATTGTGTATGACACACATACCGATCTAACCCGAAAAATGTCATTTTCATGCATAAAAACACGAACTTGCCACCAAAAAACAAGTTTATAAAAATGAAAAAAGATTGTATTTAATCATAGGTATTTTTGCTTCAAAGAAAAAAATAATTTTTCTTATACTTTTCGGTGTTTGATATAGAAAATATTTCTCTCATCGTGTGTAAGGAGCATATTGCTCATCAATATAGCCCGTCAAATGTAAGGAGCATAGAATATAAATGTTAGTCCACTGCTTATAAATAAATATATAAAGAAAGAAAGGCTATTCCACGAAAAAATTTAAACTAAAATGACACCTTATCTTTGCAATTACAATAAGGAAGAAAAAAAGAGTCAAGGTTCCCTCGTGTTTAGCTTTTGGAGTAATAGTCAATGAAAAAAATGTTTTCAATCAATCATTATAGTTAATTAATGAAGAGAAACTAATTATAAAAAGGAAAAGAATATTCATTTTTTAAATAAATAGAAAATTCAAAATTTCGTCCAACTAATTCTCAAATATTTCATTCAATACTCCTTATGGAAGAAAAACAATTAACTACAAGCATTTATTTTTTAAAACTAGTTTATTTCTATTGCATTTTTTCCTTTCTTGTATTTTTGTATGAGTAGTACAATATAAAACATTTTTTTTCCTTGTAAGGTCATATATAACTTTATAAGTAATTTTTTCAAAACAATTCATGTATTCTTAATTCCCTACATGCATGTTTTTGACGTGATTCCTCATTTTCAAAGGAATACAAAAGAATGTGATTACATTTTTAAAAATGTATTCAATGAAACTTACTCATGGCCTTTGAAATCCCAAGCATCCCATGCATCAGGAAGTACCATAGAAGAAAGGTATGTTTCCCAAAATATAACTCTTGAATAAGAGCCCCATGCTCTTCCTAGCTTCACTTGACCAATTCCATCAACACACCCTTTTCTCAAAACAAAACCATTTGTATCATTTGGTGAATTCCTACGATGGGCTGTCACAAAACCCGGAGGTTGAGAATTACCTTGTGTTACGTTTATCACACAATCCTACAAGTGAAAAGTCACAAATAATTCTTCATTCTTTCATTTTCATAACAAGCTTAAAAAAAGATAGAAATGATGCAAAATAAATTTTTAAATATGTATTATTATTACCTCATAATAAGATTGACTGAAACCAAAAATGAAATCAACTTCACCTTAAATATAGCAATACTTAAAAGTAATAATGCCCAAGTGCATTAAACAAAGTGTCTTGATAACCTAAAAAACTACCGTTAAAGATTGCTGATTTATCACCGTATATAGTAGCGGCTAATGCTTGCACAACAAAGAATAATATAAAAAATTATTAAAATTGTTGCTCTATCACAAGCAAATAGTTTGTTAGTGAACTAAGGGGCCCTAAATTTTTTTTAACTATTTGTTTTCTAACACTTATTTGTAAAATAATTAAAATTGCTGCTATGTTTCTTTAGTTGGGTTTACCTTGAAGGTAATGCCACCCAAAACCACGTTAGGTGGAGATGCACTGAATGTTGTTGTTATTTAGTCATCACGATAACTAATTATCGTGGTAGTGCTTCCTGATTCCTCTAAAATGATGCATGGTTTATTGATGGAAATTTGAATCTTTTCACTACAAATCAAAAGTAAAAACATGGAAAAACAAAAATTAAATGTAAGATCTGTTTGATCTCACTTTATAAAATTTTAAAATTAAAAAAAATATGATTTTTAAAATTATTTTACAAAAGAGTTTCTTAATTTTCTTGTTTTTGAAACTAAAAAAATAAAACACATAATACTTATTTATTTAAACAAAAACAAATCTAAGTATAATATATATATATATATATATATATTCCCTATTATTGAAAGTAACAAATCTCAATAATCATTATATTTGATGTATGTAAATATTCTTGATTTACTTGCATATATCATGATTTTCCTAATATGAAGAATGTATCAATTATATCAAGATTTTTTTAAACGGAAAATCAAATATCAGGTTGTATAGGTCCAAATTAATGAGGTTCTTATTTGCAAACTTTAAAAAGGAGAGTAAATATATTGAAATCTATAAAGTTATTTTGTTAGGCAAAGTAATAACAATAATTTTTTTTATGAATAAAATTTAGGGGAAGTGGTCATCGCCATGCTTATGCACCGATCCAAACAAAACGAAAACGGAAACGGCGATGGGGAAGAAGAAGGTTCAATGGTTCTGCACTTGGATTTTCGGTTCCGTAATTTTGAGACTCATTCTCATCTACTTCTCCAAAAACCTCAACCTCTCTTCTCGCCCCGAAGTCTCCACTCCTCTCACCAGCATTCGTCGCCGTAAGCACTTCCTCTATCACCAATTCAACTTCATTACTTCTTAATTTCTCAACTAACTCACACTTCAACCTCTTTTCTTCACTTCACTTCTTGTTTTTGCAGTTGCCGAGGGTTACTGGTTGAAGCAGTCATCAATGTCACCTTATGCTGGTTTCTCATTTCTTCTTTCATCCAATCAAATTAAATCATTCTCTAATGTTGCTATTTTGCTATGAATTTTCAAGCTGTTGTTTCTATTATCAGGTTCAATGTACCATGGTTCTCCTTTGTTGTTGACACTTCTCGGACCACTCACAGTTACAAGGTACCTACGTGCTATTAATTTTGTGAACTTTGAATCTGTTAGCTTAATTTCAATGGAGTTATGTTTTGAATGTTTTATGTTACCACTGTGAGATGCAATCAAAATTTAGTATGAAATTTGCGTGGTATAATGATATTTGAAAAACATTGTTTGTGATGCAGAATTGAAGGACAGCCTGATCATCTTTTATGCAGGTAACTTTCTTTGCCTTTTAACTGTAGTTAGTATCTGTCTGTGTTATTTATTTTCCTAATCTAACGAACCATAATTGCTTTGATCTATGTTGCTTGTTATTTATTGTTGTTGATTAGTGATTTGCAACTGCTCCTTTTCACTTTTTATTTGTGCATACCCCTTCTAATAAATTATCTTTATGTGTGATTAATCTTCTTGATTGCCTTGTTTTTATAATCGAAATGATGCTGACCCTCGTCTTTGTTCTTTTGCCTCGCATAACTTGTGCATTTAGTACTTTTCCCTTGTTATTCTCGAGATGCATTTAGTGTAGTTGGTTAAGCAGCAAATATCAACTCATTTCTGGATATAGTTTGGTTTTTGTGATGGCAGATGTTGTCACTGCAATGCTCATTTGTGCTGCTGGTAAAAAACTTCAGGCGGCATACAGTTCAAGTTTACAATTCATTGGCCTTCATCACTTATCAGAGAATTCAGGTTTGTTAGCATAAGCTACAAGTTTCATTGTTTTCGTTCAAATTTCAGATGTTACGCTTAGGTGTGCTTCTCCTGTTTTTGTTTATTGTCTTCAAGTGATAAATGTAAAAAGTGTACAAGTATTGAGGTCCTTTGCAGATAAATATATACTATACCTTCAAAAGAGGTTTTCTATTTTGCACTTGACCATATTACGAGATAATAATGACAGAGTTATAGCAGAAATATTGCTAGATAGTGTTATGAAACACCTCATTGGTCAATATCTAGGTTTTAAGCATCAGATTCTGATATATTTATTAATTACAACGATTAGTCCATAATTTAATCTACAGCATTCAAACTTGTGGATAATATTACATGTCTACGTGGTTTCAGATAAGAAATAGATGATAAGGCGCATGCCAATGCAGTGTTTGGATTACAAAAATAATATATTTGGATAACTAGCATGATTTCCAAAAAAAGTATGTTATTAAATTGCCGATTAGAAAACATGATATTTGCAACTGTTGTTCTGCAGGATAAGCTATGAATTATGATCATACGATTTAAAATTAAAATTTCCTTGTCAGGCTATGGATCTTTTTCAAGCTCTGTGCAAATTCTTGTTTACACTTTTTGATACCATCTTCTCTGTTTTCAGATGTTCTTCCTTCAGGGAATTTTGCTGCTCTTGTATACTTGTGGAATCCTTTTACAATTGTTGCATGTGTTGGTCTATCTACTTCTGCAATTGAGAACCTGATGGTTGTGTTATCCCTTTATGGAGCATGCGCACGTAAGCAACTAACAATCTATGCCTTCTTAAAAAAGCTAACAATCTATGCTTTTTAGTTTCTGAATTTTTAGATATTTCATTTATTCTACCGAGTAGTACTGACTCAGTTCTTTGAAGTCTTATTGGTATTTACTGGTTGTTTTCTGGTAAGTGGTATCTGCCCCTTATATTGAAAAAGTTATTGCATGGATCACGAGTTCTGAAAATAAAATTTAGTGTTTTGCTCCCTGGATAAGCTCTAACGAGACTATGAGAAGTAATGGTAGGAATAGGAATCTGAAGAATTACTTTTATACAACTAGACTTTGATAAACAAAACTTGCCAACAGTTTTTGTTTCTATTATTTTTGCTTACCTGATAATGTTTTTGGTCTTAGGTTGCTTTTGAGTAGAAAGAAATGTGATTACTTTTTTGTTGAGATAAAACCAATAAAACAAGACTAGAGTCTACGGATGGGTTCTGCTGAACCCATGTACATGAGAAATGTATTAGGGCAAACTACCTAAGGCAAATCCATAAAACAAAACTGTTTTTGTTATTTTATTATCAGTCCATTGTTTCTTGTGTATATTTGATGCAAAAAACATTCCATCAGATTCAAACTTGATGTCTATGTCCCATTTTCCATTAAGTTGGCTATGTTTTAGAAGAATCCACTGGTTTACTTGATGTACTTGAACATTACATCTAAATTCTATCTTATTAACTTCAATTTCTCATATTTATTTCTCTCCTTCATAGGCACCATTTCATTTGTAATCATTACTATTATCTTACTACTACTAGTATTCATCAAGTTGATATCCACTTGAGTGAAAAGGTTGCTGATTGCTATAGTCAGCAAGCAGATCAGATTTTCGAAAGCTAGATTGCTAGTCATCAAATCATAAAGAAATTATATAGTGGGGGTTGGAGAAATCATAAAAGATTGAAATGCATCAATAGAACATAGTGCCATTGTCTGGTATTAACTGGCTTTCAATCTTCATCTAATACTTCATTTAATGTTGAAACTGTACTGATGTGCAACAGGACTAGCTCCGGTGGCAGCTTTTGGGTGGGTTATGGCTACACATTTGTCTCTGTACCCAGCAATCCTTATTATCCCAGTATGTTGTTGCTCAAACCCATTAAATAGCATTTGCAGCATAATCTTAATTTATCATTTTATCTATATGTAGATAAATCTATTATCTTATGTTGCAGCTAATATTGTTATTGGGGTATGGTCCTGATGCTCCTCCTAGGAAATTATTCTGGCGAAGGAAAAATCCTGAAGTTGATAATCCCACCTCAAGCGATAGGAGTTGTTTAGAAGATGAATCGATCAATGAGAAAAGGATGCTGAATGTATTCTCATGGAGGCCAGTTGTTCTTTTTTTGTTCTGGGCTTTGCTGTGGTCATTCTATGTTTTAGTCCTCTGTGGCATCTATGTCCAACAGCACGGTGGTCTACGGGAGATGTTCAAAAGGTTTTGTTTAAATACTATGACCGTTTTTCTTTTCTTATGACACTTTTGCAAGTGACAATACATATCTATTTATTTGTTTGTGTAATGTGTCAAGATACTTCTTTTTGGTCATTTTGAAAGCTCATTCTTATAATAGCTGCTAGAATTTAATGCTTTGTAGAGCGTTAAGACCATTGCTTATAGTGGAACCTGATGCTATAAAGTTCCTGTGATGGTGGGGTTGAGGAAAGGGTTGAACTCATAATGGGTCTATTACAGGCAACCTCGCTTTGCATTTGCAAGAGGCTAAATTCATAACTTGAATTTGTGTCCTTCTAACAACTCCAATGGCTCCCCGCCAGAAAAGTACACTGCTTCTGGTGGAGCTTTTTCATGAATTAAAGAAGAGTGTATGGTTTATCATGTGAAGACAGTTGTATACCATTAAAGTCATTCCAAAGTAATTGCATGAGTACTGAGTTATTGACATAGTCACTGCTATACATATGTATGGAGCCACCTTGAAGTTTTGTAAAAAAATTTGCTGCAACGTGAACCCTTAGAATTTGGAAAAATTTAGGTACATATTACTGTTATTTGTTCATTCAATGCTTGAAACTGCTGTTAGTGTGTATAAAAAAATGTAGTTTGGGAAATCAAATTATACATTTCCCAGTTTACTCATGTGTATATCATTGATATTGCTTATACTATCCGTGGGGTTTTCTTCTATTACCCAATGTATTTTATGCATGTTTTTCAACATTTCTTCCATGTTGAAGAACATTGATTTTGATTTTGAAATGTTCTTTTTCTTTTATTATCCGTTGAATTTTGATGACTTTATTGTTTATGCAGAACTTATGGCTTCATTCTAACCATACAAGATCTATCTCCAAACATTGGAGTTTTGTGGTATGTTCTTTAGGAAAGAATACTACTTAGACTGGACTGCTTTAATCCTATGAACTTTAGCACTTATTTAGGTCTCATGATTTTTGCATACAGGTACTTTTTCGCAGAGGTTTTTGACTTCTTCAGAAGTTTCTTCCTGATAGTATTCCATGGGAATATTCTTTTGATGATAGTACCATTAGCCTTACGTCTTAATCACCGACCATTCTTTCTAGCTTTTGTATACATTGTGATTTCTTCCATGTTGAAGTCTTATCCTTCTGTAAGTTGTTTTTTCTCCATTAATTTCTTCTTTTACCTTGATTGAAATTAGCCCTTGAAATTTATGCATGGAGGTTTCAGTGTGTGTTGCTGAATGTATTCTTGTAATTATGAATGAAAGATGTTGTTATCCTTTTAAATGTTCAAACCTTGATATTGTAAGATTATTTGTCCCAAATAATAAAAAAAATACTCAAATAAAAACATCTATACACTTTGCACATTTATACTCAATTAAAAATTAGTTGAAATGTGGATCTCCAATTTTGAAAGAAGATACTCTATCTGTGTGTTGCTGAAATTTGCCAACTATACTTTATCTGTCTATAACTTGTTAGTAATCAAACATATTGTGAATTTGCAAACTGTTGCAATCTAATTGATCTATGTAATATTTGTTTTCCATTTTAACTAGGTTGGTGATTCTGCTCTGTACTTGGGTTTATTGGGGTTGTTTGCTTATGAACTCAAAGGTAACTTCTCTTTCTCATTGAACTTTTATAATTTATACCGGGCATAATCGCTTCTTGAATAATGAACTTTCTCGATTTTCAGATATGCAGTTTTCGTTCTTCCTGTTTTCTGGTTATGTTGGAGTTTCACTTCTTAGCCCTGTAATGCACAACCTATGGATATGGAGGGTACGAAGTTTTAGGTTGATCTACATTTTCAAATAGATTAATTATTTTGCTATCCGCATTTCCTCAACTGTGCAATGAAATTGGCAGGGTACTGGGAATGCAAACTTTTACTTTGCTACTGCAATTGGCTATGCTTGCTTGCAGGTGCTTTATCTCTTCTCATTGATATTCACTTCTCTTCTTGTGTTGATATTGTTGCTGTCTCTTTTTTCTCCCCTGGTCTTTTTAAATTGAAGTCCCTTGTCAAACTATATCTATCTCACACTTCACTTATTTTATCTGGATCAGAGTAGCATATAAACTGTGTATTCATATTCGTTTTAAGATAATGCTAAGCAAATGTGAACCTAGTTGAAATTATTTGCCTTTCCTTGTATATTGTTATATTGAGAGCTGAAGAGCGAAGACTCACGTTTCTTTCTGGTCGCAATTGCGAGGGAAAGAGTTGGAAAAAAATATTGGTAGGAATCAAACCCTCCCCATAATGTCCTAGTTTTACACAAGTAAGAAATTTAGCATCATAATTAAAAGCTTTTCTTCTAGCATTCTGCATCAGGGCATCAGACTAACTCCAAAAACAAAGCTTTTTGCTTGTTGGTTAGGCCAAGTTCATCAAGTGTCACAGCACTTTCTCCAACGCCAAAGGCACGCCTAGGATATGGTCTCACCTGCCCCAAAAATAACGTCAAAGAACAAAAAAAGTCATTGAAATTATATGGTGCAAATAAACCATTTTACTAAATATTGTAATTAGGATCTATAACTAAGAGTAAGAATGATAAAGGTTTCTCACCAGTCTGTAACTGCTTGGTTTCACCAGTCTACCAATATCTATGAAGTCGAAAAGAGACTGAAAATTTCCAAGAGCGGGCCTATATTAGCAAGCAAGCACCAGAATAAAGGAGGAAAACAGAAATAGCATATTTTATAACAGGCATCTTCACCTGTAGTTTATCAGATCTTAGGAATCGGCGGCCACGACGGCTGCCATCTGGCATTTTTACCAGCAGGGTCACAGCATTATCATCAGCTGAGGATGGTTCTGGTGATAGAGAGGCTTCTTTGGCAGCTAACTGTGTTTCCAATTCCTGACAGTTTATGCAAAATGCAAGAGTAAGCAACACAGAAACTGGAATTCGATTTCTATCCCTAGGAAAGTATGAGTTAGATAGAGTTTGCATAGGCCAATATTTCCAAGGGGAAATAAAATAACCATGTAATTAGTTAGCTACAAATGTATTACCTGCTCTTCCTGCAACTTCCTTTGAGATTCTTCTGCTCTCCGTCTTTCCTCTTCGCGAGCAGCCTCAGCTTCCTCCATAGCCTTCAATTCTTTTTCTCTGTCTGCTTGTAATGATGCAAGGTATTCATCATCCTGCATCAAATAAACTTAGACAACAATAGCCACAATTAAACCATCTTATAAGGGTGTTTTGCCTTAATTTATCCCAAGTTGGATTTGGGTTTTCTTGATCCCAAGAACGAAACCAAAATAGTATCGAAGCATCCAAGCTCATGAACGCCCACTGCACTCTATTGAATCCATGAATTTCATGTTCCACAAAGAACTTTTCAGCCCTTGCAACCCACCCAACAGGATCAGTCCCTGAAAAGTTGGGCAGCTCCACCTTTTTGACCCACCAATCCTCCATTTCCATGAACTTCGGCACTCCCTTGAGATCTAGCAGGTCAGACCAATTGTTAGGAACCCAATAATTGGATTCCAATGATTTAGAGGAAGAACACTAATATTTAGAAAAAAAATAAGAAATAATAGGAGAAAATCTCTCCAAGAAAATGATACACAAGAGCGGATACGCTCCTATAATGGTTTACACCATTCAATTTCTAAAGTTGCTTAAAGATTATTTCTAAAGGGGTAGAAGCTTCTATTTAAAAACTTCCAATGGATTAGATCCAGGTAACTAACTAATAACAAGCACCAAAACAGTTACACCTATACAACTACTAACAACCTAGGAGATTGAACAGGTCCAAAGTTCAATCTCTGCTACTAATACTTCTCCCTCCCCTAACAAACAAATTACTCATTTGCCTAATAAAAAAAACATCATAATTAATCTCTAGCTGAAAACTTCATTGCCTTTGTAAAATGCTTGTCTTGAAACTTTGAGTCAACTGGTTTGGAGCTGACTTTGTTTCACAATTAAATGATTTATTATGTTGTTATCCTGTAAACTTAAGTTTCTTCTTGTGTGGGCAGATCATTCTGGGGGTTGAAAGTGTTAGCACCATGCTTAATCATGATAGAATGCTTACAAAGCTATCTACTTCAAAGCTTCAAAATGTCAAATCTTGAGAGCTCTTTTGGAGTATGATTTCAATGCATCCAAAAGTTTGTGGTGTCCCCAAGTTCACTTGATCTCGATTTTGGTCCAAAACAGAAAAAAAATATCAATTCCACGATCGGACTACTGGGCTGTCATTCAATTGATCAATTCCTTTTATCGGTCCTATGTATTTTCTTGGATGCATTAGTATTTGAACCCAAAGCTCAACAGTTAGGATGCTGATTGCCGGTAAAAGAATAATTTTTGTTATAATTATAAACAATCATGATTAATTTGTTGTGGTAGTTAGAAGTTTGAGCCCTTCTAGATGTGCTATTTAAGAAGTAGTTTTGTAGTGTGTTTGGAAACTTTGAAAATCACAGCGAAACCCCACATGTAATGAGAAGCTACAAGCCTACAACTAGTAACATCAAGATCAATGTGTGTTTGCATCTTCAAACCACTTTACCAAACATATGCTTGGTGGTTTTGTTCTTCAAATCTTGGTACATCACGTGTTTATTTGTTTTATGTGTTCCAATAGTGTGCACTTGCTGCTCAGAATATCTGGAGCATACCTTATAACCAATACCAGTAGTTTATCAAAATAAAACAGTTGAATGAAACCGATAATAAGCTCCACTATTGATAAGCCTGTGCTATTATGATGTATGCCGTTTTTCATGGTCACATTTTCAGTCATGGCTCTAGAGTCTGTAGTGTGGTATTAATCTAGCAACTGGTTTGGGTTAGCATTTGCTTGATACTATTTTGTGATTTGTATACCTGTTTTTTGTGTTTCCTGCTTCTGCCAAAATCAAATTCGTACATTCACTCGGCCTGTGTCCGTTTTCATTTTGGAAGAATGGTTGATTGAGTTGATTGAGTTGATTACGATGTTCATCAGGGTGTGTGTCGGTCTCCACTCTTCACCAACTTCATTTCACTGACTGGTCATTGGCATGTACAATGTATTTTCATATAAAAAAATGTTGTCTCGAGTTCATATGTCTCTATTAGACAATTTTAGATGTGAAATGAATCTTTGACTTTGACCCAAAAGTCTAAAATGATAGATGAATTATGGAAAAGGTTTGTCTAAGTTGCCTTGTCGTATGGAAAAAACACCCCTAAAATTAAACACGCCCTCTTGCATCACAAATTAATTTTATGGCTTCCACTATTTCACATGCACAATTGATAGCTTAGATGTGAAATCAGAGAATTTGCATTTTTTTTTCTTTTAAAATTGGATGGAACATTAATAACAATATATTCTTCTACAACACCAGCATGATGAGGATAAGAACACGACATTTCTTTGGTATTGCACTTAAAGTTAAAGACATCTGCCGCCATACGAGACTATGTAATTTCGCTCATAATCTAAATGTTATCCAAAGATTCGAGCACATGTTTCTTTTAACTCGATCAAACCATGAGAATGGCATGTGCAAGGGAAAATAACAGACATCCCCACAATTAAGTAGTGGGAGGTTACCAAGGTGAGGAATACGACTTAGATGAAATTTCTAAGTCATTCAATCACTCACCAAACACCCAGAACTTGGATCACAGCATATCGTCAGCTACGTCTACCTAATTTTTTAAATAAGAACAACTTCTATTTTGATTTGCGATTATTCTTGACCTTGCACATAATTGACATATGGATACAATTGAAGATATATTACATGCGTACCCATATTTCTTAACATGACGAAACTGACACACATGTGACCGTATTTTAATTATTTTTATGGTCATCTATTCAATGACGTTTCATCAAGTGACATACATAATAATCTTGTTTGAATCTTATACCACACATACAAAGGCAAATACAACTTCGTGTACAACTAAAGATAGATCTCTTAAATTAATTGAGTTTTATTTAAAAGATTCACATTTTTCAATATAAATTTTCTACATACACCGACTATAGATTGAACATTTAATCAAATAATTAAGATATCCAAACATTTTTATTTAATTTAATTTAAAAAGAATAATTACTTTAAGATTCCAATTATATTCTTAATATAATTTAAATAATTTGATTTTATAAGATCATTTGCTGTAGTGTATTTAAAAAAATTTATTTAAATTATATATTTATTATTTTATGAGATGTAAAACAATGAAACTTGTAGCTTATGCTAACAAACCTGAATTCTCTGATAAGTGATTAAGGCCAATGAATTGTAAACTTGAACTGTATGCCGCCTGAAGTTTTTTACCAGCAGCACAAATGAGCATTGCAGTGACAACATCTGCGATCACAAAAACCAAACTATATCCAAAAATGAGTTGATATTTTCTGCTTAACCAAGTACACTAAATGCTTTTTTTATTATTCTTTATTATTATTTTTGGTTCCAAATTCTTATATTGTTTTTCTAGTTCATATCGTAATGATGTTAAAAGCAACCAATAGTACTTTTTTCAATATTATTTTTATTCTTTAAACTAGACATTTTTAGAGAGTTTTTTATTGGTCTGTTTCTTTATCCACCTTTGTACTTTAGTTAGTTATTTTTTCATTCGACCCAGCTTAGTTTGTCATTTCTGTTATGGCACTTGTAATACTAGCACCTATGTTTATCGTTGTATAAATACTTCTTTTATCATTCAGTTAATTATATAGAGGTATATCCAGTTGAAATCCTTTTCGTATTCGACATTACGAACATTTTTAGTCATATTTTATTACTATAAAAAATTGAATTAGACAAAGACTAATTACAACTACAAAGATACACATACAATATACCCTAACAAAAATTTGATTACAACTACAAAGATATATTTAAGGTGTATATAGTAGCCGACTTTGAAAGTATATTTAAGATGTGCAAGTGTAACTACTAAATTACTTGACAAAAAATATTAATCAAAATAAAATTGCGTGCTACCTATGCTCAATATTTGTCTTCCCATTTTCAACACTGTTTTGATTTTCACTTCCTAATCACGTTTGATAAAATTCTTTTAACTATTGTTCGTTGGCAAAACTTTAGATCCCTTTTTTGTTTTAACTTTTAAGGTAATAAGGTGACACATGAAAGGATGAAATATGTAATAAAAAAAAAGTAATTTTGTTTCTTTTCTTCTCAAACGGGAGCATCAATTTTGAGCAGAGATTGCAAGCTAATACTTCATTTGTTTCTCTTATTTAAATGAGGACAAACATGCACTAAGACTAGAGTGAACCATTGAAGTTATGATTCTAATTGTGAACCACCAATGTAAACCTTTGGATATGGTGGCCGGAAAAAACTCAAGGAGCCAAAATTTGGTAGAACAACCCGAATAATCGGTTGACTCCATAATAGTGATTCATGGAGAATCACAGAAACAATCTAGCATAAGATGGTATTAACTGTACTAGTCATTCACATGTAAAAGCACAAATTTGCAACCAATTGTTCCAAGTTCATAAATAGTAACCCAAAAAAAGATGAAGAGTGAAGTTACAAATGCATGTTGAGCCCAAAGCTAAATCAAACTACTTAAACAAAGGGACAAAGCAAACAAGTAGAATACTAATGAGTAGTAGCAATAAAGCAAACAAACCAACAAACAAAAAACTAATGACCCCAAATAAAACATGTCCTAATATTGAAAATAGAATAATAATAATAATTCTCATAAATTTTCATCTGCTATGTCCCTTTTTCTGTTCATGTGCTTTTCAAATATAGGTTATTGTTTGATTGGTCCCTTACTTAGCCATCATGACTTTGACAAACTCCTCATAGTTGATCTGACCGTCACCATCCACATCAGCCTCACGAATCATCTCGTCCACTTCTTCGTCGGTCAGCTTCTCGCCTAGGTTTGTCATAACATGACGAAGCTCAGCTGCTGAGATGAAACCGTTCTGATCCTTGTCAAACACACGGAAAGCTTCCTTAAGCTCCTCTTCCGAATCAGTATCCTTCATCTTACGGGCCATCAGGTTGAGGAATTCAGGGAAATCAATGGTACCATTCCCGTCAGCATCAACCTCGTTTATCATGTCCTGCAACTCGGCCTCAGTTGGGTTCTGTCCAAGCGACCGCATCACAGTCCCAAGTTCCTTGGTGGTAATACAACCTGTAGCATTTTAAATAAACAGTTAAAACACAAACAATTGATTCAACAACCCAAAGATATAGCATGGCTCAATTTAGAAATCATTGAAGACCACATAAATTAGGTCAAAGTTTGGTTTTTCTTCCGGTGTAGTCAAATACACACGAAGATACCGGTGTTGTCAGCAGTATAGCATAGCAAAATTTGAACAAGCCACTATTTTCCAAGATAGTCAACAAAATTCTGTTTTCTTATGAAACTATACTATCTAATTTTGATCAAACCAAAAGTTTCCGAAAAACATCAAAACTCATGAGAGCCTAGGAGAGATGTACACATGAGAGAGAGATAAACATAATTTTACAGGTTAACATATTATAATAAATTATAACCAAATACAGACCAACAATGGTCAAAGAAACACCAATCATTTAATTAAATACTAAAAATGTAAAAAGCAAAATGTCATTAGAAATAGCTACCATCTAATTGCTATTTCATTATCAAATAGATTGTTCACAAAAAAGGGACCAAAATGCACAAACACAAATATAAAGGGGCCAATCCCATATTAAGAAGTTATTCACAAATCTAAACATCTAACATAAAGTCCATGTCCACAAAACAAAAAATTGATCCAAAAATCAAACAATAAACAAAAAAAAAAAAAATCAAATCTGAAGTCACAATTTCAAATATTAATACTAATTCCTATCATATCAAACAATCCATCCACACGCAAACACATGACATAACCACATAAAGGATCAAATTAACATTAATCAGCAAAGGGCAAAAGAGGAAAACAAACAAAATTAATAAAAAATGCGAATGAAAACAAAAATCAAAGCCAAAAAGTCAAACAAAAGAAAGAACCCTAGAGACAAACGAACCTAAAAAAGTTCCGATTTTTACAAAAATTAATTGAAAAGGGTAACATGGGGTGTCAAGAAAATTGAGATACAAAACAACAGTTAAATAAAAAATCAGATCTAAGAAAGACAAAAAAAAGGGATCTGAGAAATGATACCATCGCCATCCTTATCGAAGAGACTGAAAGCCTCCTTGAACTCTGAGATCTGTTCATCGGTGAGCTGATCGGCCATTAGAGGGAAGATTGGAAAGCAAAAGAGAGAAAGAAAATGAGAATGAAACGCTTTGTGATGTGGAAAATGAAAGAAGAATAGTTAAAGAAGGATTATGGTATTTATATAAACTCTTATTATAGGTCTTAGCTACAAATGTTTTTTTTCTCTTCTTCTAAGGTTAAGGTTATCTCTTACTCTCCTTTTCTTTCTTTATGTGGAATTTAATTAAATCATAAATCATTTTTCTAAATGTAGAATTTATTATTCAAAGTATATGGAGACTGTATATTTAAAGGCACTTGTTAGCAAATTTTTTTAAATTTTGATACATCATTTTTCTAAAGGCACTTGTTAAATGGAGACTTGTGAAAATATATATATTAAATCATAAATTATTTTTCTAAAATTTTATTTTTCTAATATAATTTTTTCTTTTTATTTCTTAAAAAATATTCTAAAGACGTTTGATAGTAAGACTCCTCATTTTAATATACTTAGATATGCTAATTTGTGCCATTACAATACATGTTAACGATTCTAAGAATACTAATTAATAATTACTTTTTTATCTCATAATAAGTATTTTATTTGTAATATTTGGTTTTAAATTATTGACAATAATATATATATATATAATCCTTTAAATTTAATTTGATTTATGCTTATTTAAGTTTATTATATATTGGTTTAGTCTTTTAAGTTACATTATATTTGCATTGGTAATCATTTATCTCAATTTCAACAATAATTAGTTCAACTGAAAGCTTTCGATCATTATAAACTCTATCAAATGTTGCAACAATATGTTTATCATACTAATCATTCATCAAATCTTATAAATTGTCTATATTTCAGGATTTTCTCTACAACAATTTAAACACGTCTATAGTATTAGAAACAAGAAAATAGAGGGTTAGCTACATAATCAATGTTTTTTGTTTCCTTTACATGCAAATTAGTTTGGACAATCAACTCGTTGTGACGTTTCAATTAGATCTTAATATTTCATGATAATAATACGATAAAATTTTCAAACTTAAAGAAACGTATGCGTAATTTAATATATTTTAAAGATTAATGGTGCAAATCAATTGTAACTTAAAGAACTGAATGAGGAAAATAAAATTCAAGAACTTAAACAAAAATTGAGTTGAACATAAAATACTAAAGATGTATTTTTGCCTAAAGTGTTTGTCATTTTACAATATAAATATAACATTAGTTATTTTTTCACTAATATACATTTATTTACTGTATTTCAGCTCATTAAATTTTTTCAGTACCCACAATTAATAAAAGATTTGAGAAAATAAAATTCATTTTATCATTAAAATTTACTAAATATTTTCTTAAAATTTGTATACAATCTAAATAATACATTTAAAATAAAACAAATAGAGTACGTCTTGAAAATAACAATTTTTCATTTTTTAAGAAATGAAATGTACAATTTTTTCAATACAATTTTTTTAATCTTTAACCCATTAATAAGTGTCCTAAATATACATAGTAGCATTTCTTTAAGCTTAAGTACAAACGTCTCAATCAACATTTAATGCGTCAATCCTTAACTAAACTATTCGTTTAAGTAGCAATCATCTTTTTAATTACTCCTTCGATTATGTAAGTCATTTTTTTAAAATTAAATAGTCTCCCACCGTCTCTTATTTATAAAAGAATAAACCATTGATTTGGAATTGAAATCGTGAGAGTCACACAATTTGAGACCTTTGGCAAAAAGCTCCTTCATATTAAATTGTCTGGTGAATTTACGCTCTTTTTAATTTTCATAAGTGCAATGAGACTTATGCATACTATTGGAAGGGTTGTCCACGTCACATGGAACACTTTGATAGCTTCATGTCTAATGACTATGATTTATTAATCCCTATCTATCTTTTCCTCTTAAACTCGAAGAATATAATTTCTTTTTCAATCAAATTGGTCTTCTTTAATTTGTATATTTAGAAAATTAGAGATTGTGACACTATAATATTATTCTTTTATTTAAATATTAAAATATAAAATTTGACACAAATATAATCCCGTATCAAATATAATAGATGTCATATTTTATTTACATAAAATATCAAAATATTATATTTATATTTGATTTTGTATTCTAATAATTTTTTTTTTCTTTTGAAAAAATAAACAAAACACAACCAAGAAATCTTATCCGCGAACATTACATTCCCTAACTATGTTTGTTTAATAATGATTTTCTGAACAAGAATACTTTGCATGTAATTTATGTTGATTTTTGAACCGAGATTTTAGTGCAACCATTTCATTTCCGAATGTAGTGTCAACATCAAACCAACGTAACACTTCTTGTTGTCACTATCTGTCATTTTCCTGTTTTACAAATTAAGGAACATTGATTTTGGGAAAGAAAATATGGTATTATTGAATTTAAGAATATAGTAATTTCATATTTTGGACAGGAAGATAAACAAAGATTTATAAATAATAATCACCGGATATTAAGTTGTCAAAAGGCTCTATGTAACACGGATGTAGATGGACATAAAGCCGTTTTAAAAATTTCAAAAAATCAATTTAAATCAGAAATCTAAATTTTATAAAGAAATTAGTCGATGTTCTAATAATATAATCAACATAAACGGACTATATATATTTAACTAATATGTTACATCTTAATTTCAAACTTATAAAAATTTATATAGATATTAATTGATATTTACAACTTACGTTTGACTCTTTGTTTTCTCAATAAAACAAATGAATCGGGTCATATCCAACCCGAAAAGCCCAGTGGGTACGAAACCCACAAACCCGTAACCCATGAACAATGAGGTCGCTATACAGTATATTCACTGTGATGTGTATGATTGTTTGGTTTATTCTTCAAAATACGATTTTAATACTTCGAAACTGCGCCAAAGTTTATAACTTTAAAGAAAAAGAAAAAAAATTGAAGCAGAAAAATGGAGCAATTTGCGAACTCTTTTTCGGTGTTAGAACTTGACGCTGATGATAGTCACATTCAACCTCTTCCTCTTCCTTCAGGTATCTACCCTTTCAATCTTTACTTCATTTTATTTATTATTATTGTTTTGAAAAATTTCATTCATATTTGCTGAAATTTTGGTTAGGGTTTCGAATTTGTTGTTGTTATTGATCTTGGTGGGTGTTTTATTGGAGAATCTAGTGAGTTTTGAGTTTTGTTAATTTATCGTGCGGTTGAATTGATTAAAATCAGATAAATATTTATTTGTCTTGGCTTCTGGTTTTTTGTTTAGAATTGAAAGTGTGTTTGATTTCTAGCATGCTGGTTGTTCAGTGTAGTTTTAAAATGCTTAAAGAAATTCCATTTTTTTTTTACTTTGGAGGACCTTAGGGTATTAGATAGATATTATTTTTGGGAGTATTTGTTTATGTGATTATTATATGTGTTCAATTAATTAAGCCTGTGATTTGTGTGTTGAGGAGATGAAGATGCAAAATCATGTTAGATCAACAACATTTTTCAATAAACCAAAAACAAGAAACTGAGTCTTATCTCATTAGGTGTGGTCGGTTATATGGATCAAACAATGATATAATATTCCATCGTAGATCATGCAAAAGCATGGTAGAGAAGATACAGTGATTGGTATGATTAGAAAGACCCTGATCAGTACGTTAAAAACTACAGTAGGAAAGTCACTCAAATGTTTATTTTAGTAATTGTGCTTATCACTAGAAAAGGTATGTTTACATGGAGGGTTTTGGAGGGAAAGGAAAAGAGGTTATACTTTTTCAGTTTTGAATTAGGAGAGTTATATAAACTTTATAGTGTTGAACAGGGCATTAGGACATTAAGCTTTATGATAAAATGTCATTCTCTCCCTTCCATTCTAAAATTATCAAATTAGAGATTTTTCTTTAAATCAAAATTTTACGCTCCCTCTCTTTTGTTTCCCTCCTTACTCCTCTATCCCAACATACGATAAGTAATTAAAAAGGTGATTTGGTATACATGTTCCAGAACCGAAGTGGAAAAGCAGGAAGTAAAGAAATAGCTGCACTTATCACTTATCAGCCTTCAGTGAATCTGATTTAAGCTTCTGGGAAATTATTGCTCAATGCAAGATTCTGTTATGCAAGTGCGACCGATGCTATCTGCTTTGTTGAATCATCAGTGGGGCTAATCTAGTTGTATTGATACATCTTCTTTAGCTGTGTTGTTACCTATGCTTATGTGTTACCTCATTGCTTGTCATTTTTGTGTGTATTAACTAGTTTTAGAATTTCTGGACCGATGCTTAAATGTGGTTGTGGTAGTATTATCTTAATTAGTATATTCGTAAAGAAGCATATACTTTCTTGGTGCAGGTAGTAGTGGCAAGAAAGCTAATGGCAACACTTTACCAACCAAAAAGGAGAAGCAAGATCAACAAAATCCAGTGACTTCTTCGAGTGAATACAGGTTACCTCTTGTCTGGATTGACTTGGAAATGACTGGTAAGCATGTAGAGTGTGTTATTTCGAGAGTGACAAAGCTCTCGATCAGTACATTGAACCTTCCGGTTAAACTTTTTTGTGTTTGCAGGTTTGAATATTGAAGTGGATAGAATATTGGAGATTGCTTGTATAATTACAGATGGAAATTTAACCAAATCGGTGGAGGTATTTAATTATTTGATATTACAATTTACACGCTCTTTGTCTTTGATATAGATGATTGTCTTCTTGCATCAGTACATTTTGAATGAGATTACATCTTTGTATCTATTATGCGTAAGTAGAAAGCTGATCCAGTATGGATTATCACATTGGATTGTATATGAAAGAAATTATCTACTATTTTAGGGTCCTGATCTGGTCATACATCAAACAAAGGAGTGCCTTGACGCAATGGGAGAATGGTGTCAAAGTCATCATGCAGCTAGTGGTAAGTGGTACTCAGCTATACTTTGATACTCGAATTCTTCTTGATAGAAAAAATAATTAATTAAAGAGATGAGAGAAAGCATTGCCATGAATGGTATAATATATCCTTCAAAACAGATTAAAAAAATCATTTAATACATTAACATGAAGAAATTTGATGCTTATGCTATTCACATGTTGATTTGTTGGTTTTCCTTAACATTATTAAATTCCTTTTTTCCTGTTGAATTGAATTTTGAATGGTATTGACTAATGATTTTCTATGAATTTAGGGTTAACAAAAAAGGTGCTTCAAAGTACAGTTAGTGAAAGAGAAGCTGAGAAACAGGTTTGTAAACTATACCATGTGATTTGTGACGAACTCTCTTTTCGTGGTAACTTACATTCTGTTGTGTTAAATAGGAGTAATATTTTCAATGAATTTGAAATAAATTGTTTTCTTTTTCATATCGTAAGAATGAGACAGATGAAATGGCTAAATTTGTCTTTTAGGATTCTATAATCTCAGCATCTCTGCATATAGAAGGAAATGAATTCTCATTATCCTTCATAAATGTATTTTTATGTTAGAAAACTTTTGGCAGCTAGTAGACATTAGTGTTATTTTTCCTATCACAGAACCTGATATCTTTTCTCTAATGATTCATGATGCTGGCATGTGTATTTGAAATAAATGTATTTTTACTTTTACATTGCCACTTGATCTGTGAGGCAACTGATTCAATTTCTACTTTGTTTTTCTTGTTTGAATGTGATGACCAAATCTCTTTCCCTCTCTGTTTTATTCATTTATTTATCTTTTTATAGTGTAAATTTATGTACTATCTTGAGAAATTGCAGGTTATTGAATTCGTTAAGAGGCATGTTGGTACTTACACACCTCTCTTGGCAGGCAATTCGATATATGTGGATTTTCAATATTTGAAGGTATTGTGGCTGCCATAGTAAAGTAGTTGGTAGTGGTTCTAATAATGGAGTATTTGTTATTTCTTTTTTTCATTTTGTTGCTAGTCTTTATAGTGCAATGTGTATTGTTGAAGCCTCTATTCGTTTGTTAATATTGTTGTCTGTAAATTCTTGGTCTCATCAAATATGATAATATAGCATTTTTGAATGAAGTGTTGTCAATCACGGAAAATAGCGGTTTATTCAAATCCTGCTACGCAACAGTGCTAGCCTATATTTGACAACATTTTGTACTAAATCAGGGCTATAGTGCCGTTATAGCTGCTGTTTAACAACAGTTTTTGACCCACATCATGTTAGAATACTACCTTAGCGAGTAAATATGTAAACCATATCATGGTAATTTTGTTGGTCTAAGGAACACATCACAAAGCATTTATGAAGATGGACTTCATGTGAAACATCAGGTCAAGACACTGCATGTAAACTTCTTTGTCATATGAGTACAGAATCTATATATCTAAGTACAAATTGAAAGCCAGTCTTTTTTCGTGCGGCATGTCCCGATTAAACCTTATTCAAAGCATATATACTATTATTCTTATTTGGGAACTTTGATGTATCCTATTATTTCTATGTTAAAATGTTTCATTACCTGTCTTAACTCGTTCGTTTTCGCAGAAATACATGCCAGAATTGGCGGGGATCTTCTCTCACGTGGTTGTTGATGTTAGTAGTATTTCAGCTCTTTGCATTCGCTGGTATCCTAAGGGTGAGAATTATATACAGTTACTCATGTGTGACGAACCTTTCTTTGGTATTGGTATTAGTGTTTTTTTGGTCCTTGTTTATATTTGATTCTTTTTAGATTAAACATATTTTTGGTCCTTACAAAATATTATTCATTTTTAGTCCTTTGAAAATACAAAAAAAAGTGTACTTGTGGTCCCCGACAAGGGATAAAACACTATTTTTGTAGAGACTAAAACAATGTTTCGTCGACATTATAGGGATAAAAACACTTCTTTTTATTACAGTGGTCATATTTCCTGGTTTGTAATTTTAGTTATTTACTATTTGATCATTTTGAGAAACATCAGATATGTTTGATTGTAAGCTAATCTAAAAAGGGTTATTATCATTCGTGCAGATCAGAAGAAAGCACCTTCAAAAGAAAACAGGCACAGAGCCATGGATGATATTAGAGAAAGCATTGAGGAACTTAGATACTATAAGGCAAACATTTTCAAGCCAAGAATCAAGAAATGATAGGGTTGCTAACAAGACAGTATGTGAATCTTGATGGGAAGGTTTCAAATTCAAATCTAAACCCCATTGTTATAACAAGTTTATGTACCAAGCAAATGGCTAATGATTTTGGATAAAGTGTACTTTTGGCAGTTGTTGTAAAATCTCATTTAAATTTATATTAAGAACCCTGATATGCAAATTAACTCACGTTTCAACAATTTCAATATATATATGTAAATTCGTTCAAGGGGAAAATATGTGATATAGTATTATTGTCGATGACAATGTTCAAAAAGTGTTTTGCTCATGTGAAAAGCAATGTTTTTGAAATCATATCATAGATCGAAAAAGTAAAGTTAAAAGTATATTTTAAGATAAGTGAATTTTTAAGTAAAAACATAAGCTAAATTTTAAATTTATATAAATAATTTGTAAAAAAAATAATAGGATAGACAATTTTTATACACAGAATAAATTTCATGTGTATATATAGTTTTTTGTATATATATATTTTTTGGTAAATCACGATATCCTCTTGATATAATTACAAAAATTAATCTTTTAAGCTACTCCTCAAACTATTCCAACAGAGTTTGCTCTATTCGTATGCATGTGTTGGCTGTAACTTTTTATTTGACTTTTGTTTGGCTCTATTAGTACAAAATAATAACAAAAAGGTAAAAAATTAGTGGCTCAAACTGAATCTTACAACGAACTTTAAGCTGATTTTCAATTCTAAAACCAGTTGATTTTTCGAGTTAAAGAGACCAAACACTAGTTCTCAATCAACCAACCAATCCAGTTTTCACATTTAGAGAAACTAAAAAACACAAAAATGAACATTATATGATGTAATGTAATAATCTATTAAAAATCTCCTATAGCATCAAACTGTACTGTTCCATGGGAATAGATCATGGTCATCAATTAATAGATTGGTAAGATGGTGATTGCATTCAACTCAAAACCTCAGAAATGAAAACTTTGAAACTCTATAAGCCTTTAACCAATGACTTCATTCTTCGCAAAGTCTTGCAGTAACAAGTGACATGCTACACAGCTAGAGCAGAAACCAAAAATGTCATCCACATAAAATCAATTTCTCCAGTCAATGACACACCTGCACTCATCAAGACCACCAAAGAGTAAAGACAATTTTTTTCAAAACAGAATGCAAGAAGAAAGATGGAATAATACTTTATACATCCTCCGATACTTTTTAACTGTCATTTGTGCAGAATTATTTTGTTTTTGTTTATTTGTCGTTTTCAAAGTTCAATGCAACATAACTATTGTAGTCAATAATACCCTTAACTATTTATTGCAAAGAGAGAAATAGATAGAGTGAGATAATAAATAGTTAAGAGATTATATGAAAAAGACAAATTGTTCCATAAAAAATAACAAAAATTATTGATTTCTTGGTATGTGTAAATAATCTTAAAACGACGACAAAAAGGAACAGAGGGAGTACGAACAGAGGGAGTAATAAACAACTAAAACAGTTTAAATTACTATTTTCTCCTTCAATGTTGATGGTGATGAAAAATATGGTACACAATATTGTTTGTTACCTGTTATATGTTACTTCATTTTGAATTTGACTTCATAATAACCTGCTGAGGTTCTTGATAAGTAATTTCATATTCTTTTTGGTACTCTCATCGCCAGTAAAACCCAGCATATCAGAGCTAATATTCTGCATAAATACAACAAAAAAGAAAAAATAATAATGACATGGGAATTTTTTTTTCATAATGATTAGATCTAATCAGTTTCAAAACTAGAGTCAAACCTCAATGTTCTTCAAGGTAAATATAAGAGTGTGTATAGACTTCTGGATCAGTTCGGTGTTCTCAGGGGTCATAATGGATGAATGCGCCTTTCTGCATACACAAAGGGGTGATTTCTATCAGTTATCATACTTCAAGAGAGTTGAATTAGTCATCATACTTAGAGCATGATCAGACTTTCAAATTAGAGTACACAGATTTTTCAAATCAGTTCAATCCTCACAAGTTGTGTATGCTTGGATAAACAACTTAATCAAGCACTTATCATATAAGTGCTTACGTATAAGCTCTTTTTATAACAAAAGATAAAATAAAGTCAAACTGTTTTCATACAAGCAATAAGTTGTTTTCATAAGCTATGAAGAGCTTATAGAAATAGGCTGCAAGCGATTTATGGACATGTCATATGCTGTTTTCATAAGTTTTCCCAAACAACCTCATAAGTGCTCATGTCAATAAATGTTCCACTAAGCTAATCCAAACAAGCTCATAATAGGTTAATGTCTTTTCTCATGCAATAGATAGAATAAAAGTTAGTTGCAACCCCTAAACGAATGACAATGTGCTATATGGCTTTGTAATTATGCGTGCTAGCAAAATTAGTCGTACACATATCAGCCATAGACATTTAGGCAACTGACCTCAAATCATCAGAAGCTTGGGTAAGGCTTCGGGTCAAATTCTCAACTTCCTTCAACAGGCCGCTATCGCGGACTTCAGCTAACAAAGGTTGAACATCTAGAGCCATGGCTTTCATCTGAGGCATCACTACATCAAAACGAAAATATCGGCATGAGAATGCATCATATAGTAAAGGAGTAGAGAGATGATACATGACTGCCATAAAGGTGCAGACACATATTTAGACACCATCTTTATTTTTGATAATTTATATTATGTCACGGCTTTTTTTCCATGTTATTCAAGACAGAAAATATTAGTTTTTTATTTCCTGTTTCAGATCTATTCTAAGGACTAGATTTTCTTTATATAAAGTGGTTTAATGGATTTAACAGGAGAATTTAGATTTTGTTTGATAATAGAAGCTGTTCTGCTATATTTCTTGGTTTAATGCTAAACAACTAAGTGTCATTTAGTACATTCATTTCAATTTCAAATACTCTAAAACTGAATTCCCACAGAAGCTCTAAAAAAACAGAGTTCTTATTTCTAAGGCCCTAATGAACAATCTATTATCAGTTTAACACATAACAAACTCAAATATTATGTCCATAACATCCCTAATAGAAGTTTGGGTAAGAGTGGTAAAAGGAAGAAACTAATTATTCATCCATTATCAAGCATTGATCCATTTTCTATCGGCATATAAGTAAAATAATTTCCATATGTCAAGCTCACAAGTAAAATAACATCACACCTGTGTAAGAAGTGGCCTTGCTTCTTCCATAACAGAAAAAACTCGTTCAGCCAATGAGTAGCTATTGACGATACCAATTCCCTCTACATCCCGCCCAAGACGGGTGTATATTCCCACCATTTCATCCAAACTTACTCCTTGGCGACCTTTGATCTTCTCTCTATCACACACAATGAGACCTTCTTTAGTACAGTCTTGGTCAAGAGGGCCAACCGAAGGTGTTGGAATTGGGTCGCGAGGATTGATGTCAATTTTAGTTTCCATGAGAAGACCTGACTGGTTAACCTCAATCAGCGAGTTCCGCGGTATAATTGTTTTATCATCTTCTATCTGCAAATTGAAAACATATGTTTAAATAGAGTCCGAAAACCAAAACAATAAGGACCTTTTTGGATAAACACTTTAATTAAGTGCTTATAGCATAAACACTTATGTATAAGCTATAAGATAAAATAAAGTCAAACTGCTTTCGTATAACCTATAAGATGTTTTCATAAGCTATCATATAGAGCTTATGAAAAATAAGCCGAAAACATAACTAATAGACAAATTATAAGTTGTTTCCATAAACTCTTTCAACTAGTCACACAAGTGTTTATGTCAGTAGATAATTTCAAATAAGTCAATCAAAACATGCCCTAAATGTAAAACCAAAGCAAGATATTAACACTGATATTATATTAGATTCATCAATCAGATTATGGTAACGAAACAAACCTCGACGACTGCCTCGATACTTTTTAATGAAGGATTCACGCGAATGACATTGCCAACAGTGACACCTCTGATTCTCACAGGTGTTCCAGTGCTTATACCACAAGCTTGAGCAAACTCAAAAACTGCAGTGTACTTCCTGAATTTGGAATTTATTTGGAAAGCTCTTAACCACGCCAAACTAAGCACAAATAGTACTGTACCAGATACCAAAAACAGTCCAACCCCACCTTCCGAAATACTCCTACGACCAAACCCAAAATCGCTTAATGGACCTAGTGTTCGCCTCCATATAGTTCGAGGAATGTCGAATACAACTGCGAGTGGATTCTTTGCTTCTGAAGTAGATGACTCTTTGACATGACCTGTATCAGAAGATGTAGCTCTAATCTTGTGGATATGATTCCGACGTCTAATTGAAAGAGGCGCGAACTTCAGAGAGTTGCCTTTTAGAGAAATCAGGCATGAAGAAACAGAAGTTGGCAATGGTGAGAGATGGAGTGCCGGGTTCCCAACCATCTTCAAAAACCAACCTCCTTTCTCAGAACTCAGAATTTCTTTTTATCAAGAAAAAAATGGTTTTAATCTGTAGTAACTGATCAATAGAACAAGAAATCAAAATCATATAAACCTTAATCACAAATCAATTCATGAAAACTGAAAAAGGTGATAAAAAAGAACAAACAAACCAAAATAACATAAATCAATTCCAAAGATTCTAACACTTCTGCTAGTTCCCTCTATTTTATCCGAAAACACTCAAATAGGTTACGTGAACTGAATTTATGTAACCTACGTGAATTTAGTTAACGCTCCACTATGTGATAAAATAAGTTCATCTAGGTTATGTGAACTGATTTGGGTGTAACTGTATAAACTTGCAGGGGTGAAACTAGCACCAATGAGATTCTAATAACAAAAGTAAAATAAAAAATGAATTCCAAAGATACTAATAAGACAAGTAAAATCACATAGGTTCCAATAAACAAACCAAGTCAGAAAAGATAGTTATACATTTCAGCAAAACAAACCCTTAAAATATTCAGCTTTTTCATATTGTGAATATTAAAACTATCGATAGCAAAAATGAAAAAGGTAGCAATTTGAGAACATCTTAATATTGGGTTTGACTAGGTATCACCCAAATCATGATCCCAGAAAAAAAAATGGAATTGGTTACATGTAAAAGCGGTCCAATTTCAGAATTATGTATATATAGCACATAAAGGGTAACAGATTGAACCTAATAAAAAGCAAGTAGAGTTGATTAATGTAATGAATGGTTTACAGAGAAAATTGAACAGCGAAGAGCAAAAGAACAAAATTGAAGTATAGAAAACAGTGGCAGTGTTGGCATCAGTGTGAAAGATACATACCAAGTGTTGCGGGAAGAGAGAGAGAGAGAGAAACCTAAGGAGCATGAATCATAGGCATCATCGAATCGAAGAGACGACGCTTAGGATTGGAAAAGGAATTGGGAGGAAACAAATAATATACTTTAAATATGCAAATTTGACCAACAAATTCAAGCGTTCGTCAAATTTCAAAATCGGAAACTATAAATTTTTATCGTTAGATATTTTATCGTGGTATTGTAATCGAATATATTGTAGTATTTTTATAGAGACAAATTTATTGATGAAATTTTATTTAAATTTGTGAGTAATTATAATTGTAGATGGACTATTATAGACAAATTACATGAAAGATTTATATTTAATAGAAAAAAATAGTTCACGTTCTAATGACATTGATATGAAATTAACATGGATTAAATATTCAATTAACATATCTCATCATAATTTCTAACAGTAAAAATTTAAATATGCGATGTTTTGATTATTATTTTACAATTTTATAAATATATTTGTCAATTTACAAAAATTTAATGATCAATATGAGGGACAGTTACAAATCGAATGATCAAGTTACCTATTCACTCGGTTTAAATACAGATTTATCTAATGAAATAGCATCTTAGTCTCTTATTGTAATCATCACTCAATTTAGTCTTTAAATGTTTTGAAATTGCACAAAAGTCCCTTAATTTGTTATTTGTTGATCAGTTTCTTCCCTCCATTAACATCACATGTTACATGTGATGATATGTTGCAGTTCACGTGAGTTTTAAATCACCTCCATGTTGAATCTTTAGGGAATGGATTGAAAGTGTTGATTGAAAGTATGCGCATGTTTGAGATCTTTAATCAATTGTTGTGTCTTGATAGGCATCTTTAAGAGTAAGTATGTGTCTTGATTGAATGATTTGAAATTTCACACATATTGTCACATCAGTTTATCGTGACATATTATTGTCTTACATTATTATTATATATGTGGATAAATTTAGTGACTCAAATCAATTCAATTTATAATTTAATTCGAATTTAAGTCTAACATAAATCAATTTATTGAAACTCAATTATGCTCGGTTCGGATAATGGATTTAACATTTTGAATCCGTGAATCTAATCAATTGATGTAACATAAATATTTTTATTTACTTTTTTTACTGTTGATGTATAGTTAAAATTTAGTTGTTGGACTATGTTTGAGAATTTTTTGTTAATTTAATTAATTTAAATGTTTGTCGGTGTATTTTAAATATTGAACGATATATTGTGATATAGTTTTATTATTTTTTAAATGTTCAAGTATTTAAATTTAATTATATTTTTTTTAAAAAAATCTTTATTACCCGTGAACACAACCCACTCATAATCAGATTGGTTTGGTTCAGATTTAAGGGAAAAATCATGAGTTAAGAACTCAACCCAAATAAAATTGATCAGTTTGAGTGTCAGATCTGACTAAAAATAATTCAACCCGACCCATATACACCCATCATATTTGACATATGAAGATAACATAAGGATAAATGTGACTGATGCATGACATAACATAACAGATTCAGAGACTATTTTATTATTTCGAAAGATTTAAAGAATAAATAGAATAAATTTACAAATTTATAGACTAAATTGCCTATTTACTATAAATTTAACCAAGTAATTGATTTCAAATAATTAATTAGATTTATCCGTAAAGCATATGGTTAACTAATTTATTGAAATGCGAATTGTCGGAAGAATCCAAGTTTAAATAGATTAATTACCTCTTGGTTAACAACTGAATAGTTAAGAAAAATAAATAAATGTCTATATTGTATTTTTAGTCTCATATTTACTCACAAAAATAGTTTTTTAAAATTGAATTTTTTGGTCCTTTAAATATCATTCTTTGCAATTTTGGTCCAAAAACAGTTTTTTTTTTTTAACTCCAAAAGACACTATTTTTAATGTCATGTCATATAAGTATAAATCTCCCTATTTTTTGTAGCAGCAATATATTTAATGTCATGTCATTTAAAAATTTCTCTTGTCACAATTTTTTTGAGAGAAAAATTGAATTAGAACCAAAATATTCAATCTTAAAATAAAAAAATTATTTTCGTAAGTAAAATAAAAAATGGACCAAAATGCTTAAACCATAAATAAAAAGTGAGATTGGCAGGAGCATGGTGTGGTGTGTTGTTCCTGTACCGTGTATTCATTCGTAAACGCTTTCTACAATTATATTATGGCCACTCTCTTGTGCTTAAAATTTGTTTTGTTGATGTTTTTTGCCGAGACATTTACTATATATTATTATTATGGTCATAATTATTATTGTAAACTTTTATAAAAAATAATATTATAATGTATCACTTTAACAAAAGAATATTTTAAAATAATCATTATGTATAATTTTTAATATAATTTTATTTAAATTTTTTATATTTATCTTCAATGATTACTATATACAGTTATACACAACTTTTAAATATTTATTATAATCTATATTAATAGTAGTAAAACTTTTATTAATAATTAAGATAAATAATTTAATAAAATAACATATATATATTTTTATAATTATTATATTTCTTAATATATAAAAAAATCTTAATTCAGAATAATAGTTATCATCATAGTAAGTAAATTGGGCCACCATGAACCGAAGCTGAGCACAAGAGTGTAAGGTGGGGTAGATGGATGGGATAGGATAGGATAGGGGTACGTGGGAAAATCACGTAGGTGTGTCTCAAATTATTATTCCTATCTAACTGCTAATGTTTTATTCCATATGCTAATGTTTTATTCGATATTTTGTATGTGTTAGAATACCATATGGAGAAGGGGGATGCCTTAAAAAATACAAGTCATTAAGCCATTAAAACTTGAGACTAAATTTTGTTTTCTTTTTAGAGTGAAAAGATTATCTCAATTTAAAGTAAAAAAAATCTTAAATTCATTGAATATTTACTAAGGAATTTTACATTTCCATCACTCTAATAAATTTTGTCTAATCCAATTCCCAAAATATCCTCTTACTTAGGCTTTGGTCCCTTAATTAATGGTCAACTAAAATGAAAATGAAGACTAAAATCAAGATTTCAAGGTGAAAGTGGTAAGAAAATAGAATATGTCAGCAAAGGAAAAGACACTATTTTCAAATAGAAAAATAAAATACATATATACATTATACTAGTACAAATTGTCTTATATATTGTTTCATGAAGTCTTGATTCTAAAATTCTTACATAAACTTCATGCTTTCCAAAAAAATAACAGCATGCAATACAATATATTATTAATATGTAAATGTCCAAAACAAACCTACAAGAAGGATTCTGTAGGGAAAATAACGAATAAAGAAATATGAAAAAATAGTAGGACTTCATACATTAAGAATATTACACTTGTGATAATGATATTAATAAATTAATATATTATTAATATCATTTTGCTTCTTGCTTTTGCATATCATCTTCTGTTTTCCAAACAACATCGTCCAAACATTTTGAAAGTTTTTTGTAGAACTGCATAGGGTGAAGCAAATGGTTTCAATTAGATTAAAAAACAAGTTTATGATATATTATCAATTAAATAATTATACACCAAATCATATAAATTAATTAATTTTACACACATGTTCAATTATATTTCACTATCTTGACACACTTATACATGTTTTAAGAAAATATATTATGATATTGCAAAATGTAAAATCTGATTAGATTTTCAATTCAATTTTGTTTACGTTGTCAATGCATAGTCATTGTAACTCGCATATTATCATATGATAATATAAAATTTAACTTTGAAATGCAAAAATCAGAGAATGTAGAAGAAATAAACAAAAAAAAAGGGGTAGAAGGAAACCTTATGGAACTCCAATGTATCTCCTTTTGCTTTCCTTACTTCAACCATGTGAAGGGAAGGTGCTACTTGAAAAACCTATTTACAATTAATACTTCAATTAATACAATAATATGACATATATGGTCATGTTTAGATAAACAACTTAATTAAGCGCTTATTGCATAAGTGCTTATCTTATTATTAATACTTATTTATAAATTATTTTTTAACAAAAAGATAAAATAAAGTCATAATGTTTTCATATAATCTATAAGCTGTTTTCATATATTATCTTAGAAAGCTTATGAAAATAAACTGAAAACAGTTTACAGACATATTCTAAATTGTTTTCATAAAGTGCTTATGTCGGTAGATTAACTTATATAGGCCAATTCAAACAGACTTATAGTGTAGCACATTTAACAGAAAAACACAAGAATGAGAGGATCATATACCTCTGTGGCAACATTCAGGTTTCCTTTCCTTCCAGCTTTTATATTTGCAAGCCTCATCTGCATGTGATGGTTTATTAATTTCACAAAAAATAGCATTAAATTTAGATCAATTTTTCGATATTGAGTTGCATATGACTTACTTTGTAATTTTTCTTCTGCACATCAAAGCCAAGAGGTTTAGCAGCTTCTTCAATCTTGTTGATTATCTCGTCTGCGGGGGATTTCGATGTGAACCTCGTTTCCCTTTTAAATCCCTATAATCAATTACATAAGAACATTTAAAAACAAAAAATAAAGACAGAATATGGTAGCTTAATTTTTTTTGGTCTTTAACCCTTCAATTCTTCCGATCCACTGAGAGGTAAGTACAATCTAGACAAAGAATATCTCTTCCAACCAGGGTTCGAACTCGGATAATACTAGTTTATATGTTAAAATTAACATGCATGTTTTTCATGTATTTGAATTCTACATATTCATCACACAAACCTGCTCAATATCAAACAAGTTTTCAAGGTTGAGCCCTCTGGACATGGAAATCAACTCGAATGCATTCATAGATGTTGGCTGCTCTTCTTTCTTTTCTGTCACATGGTACTCCTGAATATATCGTCAGAAGAATCCTTTAGATACAATGTTACAGAATTTAAATAAAATCAAACACCGAAACCATATTTTAAAATCTTCGACGTACTTCAGAATCTTTAAAGACAGCTTCTACGTCGTCGAGGTTGGTTTCACCATTCTCCTCAAAAACTGGAGGCTTGTAATCTTTCTTAAACCATTCATCATCCAAAATCTCTGCCATCGTGATACGCTGCATATAGTTATGGTAAATCAGAATTGCATTCCAAAATTTAGCTAGTTCACAGAAAAATAAACATGACAATGTAGATTGATGATTAGTTTTTTTCTTTTTTTCCTTTTCTTTTGAGACTATTTTGAAGAGCTTATAGAAACAGCTAATGACATGTCCATAAGTTAGTTTCAGCTTATTTTCATACGCTCTCCAAGAAAGCTTATGAGAACAGTTTATAACTTATGTAAAAATAGTTTTGACTTTATTTTATCATTGTTATATATAAGCTGTTTATCCAAACAGAGCCATTGTTTACACTTTAAATTGCAAACATCCAATTTTACATGACAAGAAGCAAGACAGATAATCAAATGTAGGTTCTTACAGTCATGGGATTCGGATCCAAGATTCGAGCTATCAATTTCCTCGCACTGAAAGAAAGCCACGGGGGACAAGTAAACTCGGCAGCCGAGATCTGTGGATCAACAAACGAAAGTAATAATAAGAAAACAAACGAAAGAGTAAAATTGAAAGAAAAAAATGTTCAAATGTTGCGCGCTCACTTTTTTATATAGTTCCATTAGATTAGGGTCATCAAAAGGCAAGTAACCTGCAACCAATACAAAGAGGATCACTCCACATGACCACAAGTCTGCAGTTGCTCCATCATATCCTCTATCATTAAGGACCTATGTATCAAGAAAATATATAGTTAAAAAGTGACAAAAACTATATGAATTTTGGAATACAAAACAAACAACAAAGTAGCATGAAATAATGTCACGTTTTTCCGCACCTCAGGAGCAACATAATTTGGAGTTCCACACGTAGTATGGAGAAGTCCGTCGTCCTGTAAAGACAACAACCATTTTTTGAGATATGAAAACTCGCAGCCGTGTTAATTCATTTATTTTAATGAAAACAAGTATAAACAACCAAGAAAAGTAAAAGTGAGAAGGCAATGAATTGTGATTACCCTAACTTGCTGGGAGAGTGCACTCAACCCGAAATCGGAGACTTTAAGGTTACCTTTATCATCTAATAGCAAATTTTCTGGCTGCACAAAGTTCATAAAAGCAATGAAATTTATGTTAGAGTTTTTTTTTTTATTTTTTATTATTTATTTTATTTTATTATATATTATATCAATAAATTGTTTTAACATCGGCATATATGAATATCTGACAAAGTGCCCTTACCTTCAAGTCTCTGTGATAGACACCCCTGCTATGACAATAATCAACAACATTTATAAGCTGCTGGAAATACCTACGCGCTTCATTTTCGCCCATCCGTCCATGGTTTACCTTCACAACGAAAAGTCCATTATGTAAGAACAGCAATCCCGGTTCAAAAGAAACAAATACGAAAAACGCAAACAAAGAAAACACGAAATTTGATCACGGAGTTCGGCCAATGTTCCTACGTCTCTTACTGCAAAGTGGTTGCAATTCCTTTCTATTATTCAAGCTTAGGGTTACAGATTACAACTTGTGTTTAAATAATACAGTTCAACAAGCATTTACAACATTTTTTCCACTTAATTAAAGATGGAGTTCATGTACTAAGATCCAAAGCAACCCCGTCTAAAATACCAAAAAAACAATGATGATAATGACAATTGAGGAAGAAAATCAGGCTCATGATGTATACTTGAACTGTTTTAAAATGAAAAACATGATTTCATTTACTCACAATTTTGTCAAAAAGCTCGCCGCCGGTCACAAACTCCAAAACAATATATATTTTTGTCCGGCTTCCCATGACCTGTAAGCAAAAATGATTCAACATTAGAAACAAAATTTGACAAAAAATTAAACTGTGTTGAGAATGAATTTGACTTGTTATTGCAGATTCTACATTCTAAAAAAGTAAATTCTGTTTAGTTGTAAGGTATGCATGCACTAGTGAAAATGCTAGAGGATATGCAAAAACAAGATTTAGCATGTGAGTATTTCAGAGAGAGAGAGAGAGAGAGAGAGAGAGAGAGAGACCTCAAATAGTTGAACAACATTTGGATGCTTGATTAACTTCATTGTAGCTATTTCCCGCTTGATCTGCAAAAATACATTAAAAACATGTAAGAGATTTGAATTCATCATGTGAATGAACCAAATGCGATGGAAAGAAATGATCATGCACGAAAAAAGAAATCCGTTCCTCTGTTTGGTGTGCATAACAACGTGAAAAGAAGAGATTTACATGTGGAATTCACACTCAAAAGTGTTTCTCACTTGATATACACAAACAAAAGAAATGAAGAGTTTAACTTTCTTTACTCTAGTTTTCTTTCCTGCCAAACAACTAAAAAATCGTGTAACGTTCTATACCCTTTTTCTTTCCTTTTACATTCTTTACTTTCACTTTCTTTTCGAAACCAAGCAAAGTCTAAAACAACTATAAATAGTTATATATACAAAAGAACAATAAGCATCTGAGTTCTGATGTCTTAAACCTCCCATCTAATGACATGTTCAACATAAATTAGACTTCGTCAACATCTTGAAAGGTTTTAGAAAAGGAGGTTTTAAATTGCGGTTGCAGTTAGATAAAATCATTGATATTACAGAAAAAGAATTAAATGAAGTGAAAGGACTATAGCAAATGAAGAGGCATGTATTCAACAAAGAATCACCAAAAACAACCTGCTCAGCCATCTTGTGCTTGAGAACTTTCTCTTTGTCAAGAATTTTGAGAGCCACCGCCTCATTTGTCTCAGAGTTCCTTGCAAATTTCACCTTTGCAAATGTTCCTTCACCAATGGTCCTTCCAACCTCATATATACCAACTCTACGCTTAATTTTAGGCTGACTCATTCTCCGCGCCCCCGTTAAGCTTCACGATAAAAAGAACTTCTTCTCACTTATAAGGAATCTACCTGAAATGCATATCAAAAATCAGTTTGTAATTACTATTTCAAATCTTATGCACTGAATTGCAATGTGAGTTTAGGAAAACAATTGAACTCAGGTTTCAAGCAAATTAGCTAGTAACTTCAAATTTTCAGCAAAACAACAATTTCAAGTCAAAGATGTAAACTTTAATTTATATACATCGACAGTGTAAAACTTTTTTTTACACTGTTAATCAATCATAACCGTCAGATCATAAAAATTGTTTACCTTTAATCATAACGACTTCTAAAGTCACACGTATGAACGGTTGTGGTGTACTGACCGCGTAAAACTTTTTACACCGATAGTATATCAAAATGAAACTCATAAAACTATTCCCTTCTTTAAGAGGAATAATCATTCATAGTACAACAAATATAATATAATATCCCTAGAGATCCAACAAATTTCAACCAGCAATGCAGTAGGTACATAGAGAGATCTAATTGTTACTAGATTTAAGTTGCAGAGAGAAAAGGAACAATTGTTGGAATGAGAAATAACCTCAAAGTTTGTCTTCTAGTAAATGATATAAATATCCAAAACCAGAAATCAGCTTGAATATGAAACAAACAAGTAAATCAACATTACACAGCACAAAATCACTTACTAACATTAGATTTATAGGAAAACCATCAATGTTAAAAAAAAAAATGAAGTTCCACAGTTCAAAAATCATCATAAATTACTCACAAATATCAATCACTCACTGCAGAATAAATTGGTTGGAGAAAAAGGGAACTTATTAGACCAACCCCCCCAAAAAAAAAAAAGAATCTTTAACTCACAGAAAGAAAAGGGTACCCAAAAAATTCAATTTTTAACAACAAAAAAATAAAAATAAAAACTTTACAGTAATTTTGGAAAAATGAACAAAATAAAAACTCAGGAAACCAATATATAACCCAAAGGGTTGCTGAAAAAGAAAGAACAAAGCAAACCCAGAATTAAAGTTTTCAAATTTCAATAACTGACACAAGGTGCATGAAACAGTAAAAAGCTATGAGAGAGAGAGAGAGAAATACTTAAAAGTTTGAGGAGAAATCTGAATATGCAGTAGAAAGAATGAAGAGAAGGTTGATGATTATGTGCAGAGTGTATAGAGAGTGTGTGAATTTGGCTTTTGATAATGGCCAAAGGGTATAAGAGAATTTTGAGACAACAACCAACAATGAAAGACACTACAACCAGACAAAAAAATTTGGTGCCTAATATTGCATTTTCTGCAATGAATTATGGGAGAAAAGCTTAAACGGTTACACATCAGTTCTTATCTGTTTTTCATCAAATGTATGTCCCATAATAATAAAAAAATAAAAAAAATTATATGTGTGGAAAATATATTGACACAGAGAAGAAAATATTTTTCTGGGGTTGATTTGGTTTGGTTTTTTTAGCAGCAAAATCATAATTGTTGTGGTCACACTGTTTCTGCTTAGATCTTTTAGTGTTGACACTTCAAAACAAATATTCGAGTTAAAACTGTTGTGGTGCTGAATTCATACAGTGACAGATTTTTGTCATTTAATTATTCTATTGTATTTTTAACCTTAAATTATAATTTTATTTTTAATTATGTTGTGTTTAATGTGTATATACTCTTGGTCTTCTATAAGTTTTTATTCTGTTTATCTACACTTTTAATATACAAAGTTTTTACTACATGAATTAATTACAACTATTAAGACATTAAATATATTTAATTTTTATTATAATTATATTTAAAATTATGTTTATAGACGACTGTGATGTGTTAAAAGGTAAAATTTCTTTTTTTTTTATTATTATTATTTGTTTCTTATTTTCAATGTTAAAAGTTATAACTCTTATTTTATGAAAAATATGTTTAATAAATTAAGGTATCTTCGCAATTGTAGAGATTTTTACTAAGATCTATTCAAATAATAAACTTCTTTCGATATATGTTTCTTTATACGTATTGGTTTTGGATCCAAATTTCGACAAATAAAAAAAAAAAAGAAATAGTTGAAAGATTCATAGAATAAAAAATAATATTAAACAATAAAATTTATTAATTTGTATTTTTTTGGTGACACTTGAAAAAGAATAGAGGAAATAAATTTAAATTGAATTGAATTTTAATTTGAACTCCAATTTTTTACAATTTAAAAATAACTAGATTTATAAATTTAATATAATATTATTTTCTGTAAAAATTAATATTCATTTTTATGTCAAATATTATTCTAAAAACATTCTTCTGTATTGTAACAATCATTATTTGCATATGTCATGCTATGACCAATGGTATCTAAAAATTGGTGTTTCTATTTTTTATGGTTGTTGTATAATGTTGTAGGTGTGAGTATATTGAATTTAGAGAGAGAAAATTGATCTCTATTAATTTAATGGTCTTGTAAGTTAGATGCATCATACAACATATGTGGACGACACAGGAGGTCTCTAACACTTGAAACATTTTTTTGTTGGTTTGTCAATTAAATACTAAAAATATATATTTTAAAAGAAGCTACTTCTTCTTGTTTTTAATTAAAGAAATTTATTTAACAAAAATTAGATGTATTTAATTTAAAATTTTAATTAAATATATTTATTTTTATTGATTTACTTTTTATATATTTAAGATTAAAGTAAATATATTATAAATTAATGAAATATTGAAATAAAATATATAATTTGTTACCGTGGTTAAACAAGTAATAATTAGTTAATAATATGTATGTATGTTACCGTGGTTAAAGGACATTTTTCATATTTTAATTAATTAATTAATAATATAATACATATGTCATAAGTCATATAATATATGATACACTCACATATTAATTAATATTCTCTTTAGTCACTACCGTAAGAAGAACAAAAATGATTTAAATATAGGTCATTATTATAAATAAAAGATAAATACTTTTAAATTATTTAATGCTATTATTTATAATTTAATTTATTTTAAAATATTTAATATTAATAATTAAAAAAAGATAATTTAATAAATTTAATTTATATTTTGTATGAAGTTTATTATATTAATTGTGTTTAATTAAATTTCTTAATACGTGTGAAAGTAGTTTTTTTATCCTTATAATACCAGCTGGAGGGAGTATACTACAAGTAATAACTACAATTTTCAAAATGTTTTTTTGTTCTGTTAGATAGTGAAGGAAATGTTAATTGTCTATATGAGTTTATCTATCATGTCTCTGAATTTGGTGTTATTTTGAACTCCTGCAAACTCAAGCTCCTTCTTGGTTTTTATATGAGTAATATTATTAGAACATAAAATTTAACATAAATACAATAATTAAATTTTTTATAAAAAATAAAACATGATTCTCATAGTATTTTATATGGTATTTTATGAGTGTTTTATTTTGTATTTCAATAATATTAATGTTCATCTCTCCATTTTTTAGTATCTATAGTAGTTTTTGTTTTTATCACAATCACCTCATTGACATGGTATCATTTTGGTTCTATTTTTTCTCTAATTGAATAAACATCAATATGAAGGGGTCTGAGTTCGAATTCAAACCTCTTTATTTTTTCACACTTAAGATGTAAGTGGTGGCCTAACGGAGGTTGAGATGGGGTCCCCTAGGACCCTTTTTGAGAGGTGCCAAATTTTTTTTACTTCATTATTATTAGTTAGAATATGTGATATCAAAATATAGAAAAATATTTATGATTGAATTATGTTTAAATAAAAATTTAACAATTGACTTACTTAATAGAAGTTTCGAGTTGCATAGTATCGTGTATAAGAAAATATTCTCAATTTTGTCTAATATTAAGGGTTCGAACATTTTTTGATAATAACTTGAAAATACTTACATCTTGAAATTTGCAAAAATTTGACATTTTTTCTAATTTTATTAGCGAAACTTTGTTCGAAAAATTAAAAGTCATTAGATAAGTTTTAACATTTAAATTAAGATCAAACTATATAATATTGAGTTATTTGAAGACATTTATTTATTTTCTAATAGATGTATGTACATTTTATTGAAATTATTCATCCAATTTTTGCGTGGATTTTTATTTTAAATTGAAATTATCAAAATTTATTTGAAATATATCAATTAAATATTCTTGTTTTGAATTCTATTCAATTTTTTGACAAAAATAAAAAATAACTTTTTAAAAATCTTAAATTACAATTAAATTATTAATAACTTTAAAAAAAATTAAATTATTAAAAATGCATCATTTTTTCCTTCGCCTAAAACACCTAAATTTCAAGAACCAATCCTAAATATGAGTCTAGCCATTATATCATTATTAAAAATAAAAATAAAAAAATCAAAGTGTGTCTTCATCACAAATGCAGTTGTGTCGTACTAGTTTATATCACATGTTTTTTGGCTCAAATTAAAGGGCTACAACTACAAGTTGGGCTATATTGATCGGATGAAAAAAAAAAAAAAAAAATTGTCGTGAATTAGATTGTTTGTTTTTAAAAACTGCTTTGTAAAACTATTTTTAATATTATATTTTTTAAAATTAAAAAAAAAAAACAAATAAATAATATTTTATATTTTATTTTTCAAATTTTTTAATTTTTTAGTCAAAAATTATTTTAAAAAATTAGGCTTCTCAAACAGATTTTTTTTAAATTTTATTTCCAAAAACAATTTTCTAAAATTTATTTATAAAATAATTTTCAAAAACTAAAAAATAAATCCCAATAGAATACCGTTAACAAGTCACTTTCATTGCTAATTGCCGTGATACGTTTCGCTTTGGTATCTCAAATCCATTCAACCGACACATATTTTTCATCCTTAACAACTTAGTACTTTTTTGACTGAATAATACTATTAAATATTGATATATATTAATAAAATCGTGATAAATTATGAGTTTTTAATAAATAAATAAAAAATAAATGATAAACTTGTTAAAATAACAGCTCTTTATTATTATTTTTACTTTATATTTAACTCAATTTAAAAGATATATGAATCCTCTTATAACACAAATATTTGCGTAATATATTTTTATCGAATAATTGTTTAAATATATAATTAGTTTCTATAAAATGTAAAAAATTTGATTTATGTCCGTGAAATAAAAATTTTAGTTTAAGTTTTTATAAAATGCAAATTTTTTTAAATTACTCTATAATATTTAATACTGTTAATTTTTTAAGAGTTGAGTAATTAATGAATTTAATATTAGTTTATACAAAATCTATGAAATTTAGTAGTCTCTCCAAAATAATTTTTTTTCATTTTAGTTTCTATAAAATACAAGAAATTTAATTTTGATCCCTACAT
>JBBPBQ010000004.1:47732834-47747770 GCA_037974755.1 Cicer yamashitae
TCAGTACTAAAAATTTAAAAATCATATTTAATTATTTTTTTGTTAAAAAATTCTAAATTTTTGTAGCAGATATTTTTATAATATTTTAAACATGCATGCAAAAAATTCATTAAAAATTTTAGATGATACACGTGAATTTATTTAAAAGTAGAGACCAAAAATGAAATATGATATATTTATAGAGATCAAAAACTTATTTAACTTTAAAATAAATTAGTTCCGTGTACGGTTTTGATAATAAATTATAATTAGTGTATTATAATTATTTTCATTTTTATTATAAAAATTATATACGAGACAAATTTTTCTTAAAAAAATATTTAAAATTATTATTTTATTATAATTGTCAACTTAAAAATAGAGCAATTATAATACAATAACTATAATTTTTCACATTCCAAATTTTCACATTTTTTTCTTCTTCTGATAATGAGTCGCAAAAAAAGTTGTTGGAATGTACAATTCATACACGGATCAAATATTTTAATCTAATCAATTAGTTAAATTTAATATTTCTTTTTATCTTTTCTAAATAAAAATGAGAATAATTATAATATACTAATTAATTACAAATGTATCATAAAAATTATGCATGGACAAATTTTATTAATAAAAAATTAGTTAAAATTAACGTTTTTTCAATATCATAAACATAAATAATAATAATTATAATAAACTAACTATCATTTTTGCACGCTCTTTATTTGGAATTAATGAGCCACTGTAAGTCTTAAGCACATATTTTAAAATTTAAAATAAATATTTTAAAGTGTATAATTTATCTATTTAAAAATATATAAAATAGATAAATACACACATATATCTATATATATATATATATATATATATTAATTAGATTGTCAAATTTTAAACTTTTTTTTTAAATTACTACTTTTAAAATAATTTAGGCATTAGTAGATTTTTTAATTAAGAATGTCCATTTATGTCATTTTTATTTTTTAATTAATTTTCTAAACATTTCAATTAACTTAATGACTATAAGTTATAAACTATAAACTATCAGTTATGAGTTAATTTTATCAAGCAGAACCATGATGATATACAAGATAAGTATCTGTCATTAATCAAAATTAATATTTTTTTTTATATCTTCTAAATAAAAATGATAATAATTATAAGACACTAATTATAAGCTATAAAAATCATAAAAATTAAATTTCTTGCATTTCATATACACTAAAACGAATTTTTTATTTGGCAGGGATTAAAACCAAAAATTCTTGAATTTTGTAAGGACTAGGACCAAATTTCTTGAATTTTGTAAGGACTAAAACCAAATTTCTTGAATTTTGCAGGGACCAAGTTTAAAGTCATTAACTACTCAATCATTGAGAAACTAATAATGTTAAGCATTAAAGACTAAAACGAAAACAAAAACGTTTACATTTTGCAGGGACTCAAACTAAAAAATTTATTTTGTAGGGAACAAAATCAAATTTCTTACATCTTACAGGAACTAATTGAATATTTAAAACAAAATTATATTTATATATACTTATATATTGTTGGAACTTATGGAACTTAAGCCCTACGTGTTGAAATTTAGAACTACTATCGTGTGAATTTAAAAGATCAAGAAATCTCACATAGAAGAAATATCACACATTAAGTGTTTATAAAAAAGAGGTATGATATTTGGGGTGTGCTTCAAGGGTATCCAATTTTATGAAGGGGATAAAATATACTCAAATCGACCACCACACTCGCGCTGCTGTCATTTGACTAGGCTTGGACTAAGTGATTTATTATTTTTTAGTACCCAAAAAAATAAAATAAAAATTAATATTTATTTTTAATTGTGCGTTTTTTCTCTCTCCGAAATTTTTGACACGTCTTTTTGTGTGTTTATCGAGTCCTCCGTTCTATTTCACTTCTCCTCATCAGTTATTACTTGACCGATTCTTCTTTCAATTCCCTCAGATTTTGAAGGACTTCAAACCCGTTGCGAAATTTATCTATAAATAGAGGGTTTCATTCAACTTACAAATGACGTAAAAAATCAGAAAATTCTAGAGTTTTTTCTCTTTTCTCTGCTTCACCCAAATTATTTTTATGCCCTTTACCAAAAAATTGACCCTTTAGATTTTCTAGTGGTTGTCATACCATATTTTCGAGTGGTTGTGGCCGAAAAGTCACATATAGAGGGTGTAATTTTAGAACGATTTTACATAATGAAGTAGAAAATCAATACATTATATTTGAATTGTTTTATCCTGAGGACGTCGTGATAGTGTGCACTTAATCAATTAATATCAAACAATTTTTCAAAACTAAAAAACAACACACACACACACACACACATATATATATATATATATATATATATATATATATATATATATAAATTTCTCTTATGATATTTTTAAGAGTTATTTTGAGTTAATTTATTTCAATAAATTTATATAAAAATAATTTAATCATGGTATCTCTTTCTAAATGAGTATGAATCGAATTGGAATTGGAATTCAATTTCTCACATTTTATACACTTACACATGCTGCGCATCACAATGATAGAAATACTTTTTTATTAAATTTAATAAATGAGTATGAATCGAATTTGATGTCTCAAAGTTTACACACTCACACTTGTAGTAAATTCCAAAAATATATTTTGATTATAGAAATAACTTTTTAATTGTTACCGGGGATTATAGAAATAACTTAAATATACATAAATAAATGTCCATATAACTAGTGCAAAATGTGCTTGATTAAGATGTTTAGTGGGGCATTATGAGTTAAAAAATATTTTAATCGAGCTCACTTGGAATGGTGTGAAAAGTGCAAGACAGGTTTCTGTCACCAAATTGTCAATAAATTACTATAAATCATTGAAGGATGCTTTTTTAAATACAAAAAGAAAACCGAAAGAAACCAATGGATAAAAAAATAAATAGTAATTATAGAAAAATGAGTACAACTATATTTTTAGTATCATTATATACACAATGATTGTATGGTTATTTTTTTTACAAAATCAAGATCAGTTATTTCATTAATGATAAATTATTCAATATATATTGAAACTTTAAAAAATAATTGAGAATTTGTGGTCTAATAAATTCAATACAACTTTTTGAAACATATAAATAGAGAAAATACGTCTACAATCATTAATTAAATATCCATAAGATCGCATGTTTCATCTTTATGAACCGAACACAAAATATATGGGAGTTTGTATATTGATTTATGGTTAATAATTTGGTTGTTTAAAAAAATAGTAATCTATATATTCAACGTCAAAATTATTTCACCTAATTATTTTCTTCCTATTACCAATTAAGCTTAAATGATATTTTTCTAATGTTCTCTCATTGAGTTTGTGACATCTAATTTTTTCTTCTTCTTAATTTGTTCCTAAGAAAGGAGTGTTATGAAAGTATTTTTATTTTTTAAAATATATATTTATTTTAAATTGTTAATAAGAATGTAAGACTCTTAAAATAAACTATTATCATCGAAAGAAAATAAAATGTAAAATAAATCATATATATAGATATGAAAATAATAAAAATAATTTTTTTAATCATTTTTATTGTTTTTTAAAATGTAAACAATTATAATTCACTCAATAATTTTTTTGTTTATTTAAAATTCTCTTATCTTTTTATTAACGAATAATAAAATAAACATAAATTTTCAAAAATAAAATTAAAAACATTTTCACATGTACCTAATTTTCAATACTTTTAAGATTCTGCGTAAAAACAAAATACTTTTGAGATTTTATTTTATATTGAATGTACCATGTACGTCAATTTTGTTTTTCTTCTTTTTTTAATTCATATACGTCAAAAATGTTATCAAATCATAATAACGTGAACGAGTGAGCAATATTATAAAAGTTTTTATTTTCAAAGAACAATAATATGAAAGCTGATCATCACTTAATTATACTCCTAGCTAGTTGCAATTATCAAAACTTTGTTCCACACACAAAAATGTGGAGCCCTGTCATTCCCATTTATGTGTCGTCACTTTATGTTTTGGAATATGCTTTGAATATCCTTAAGGTTGATGGGTTTTCTTTTTATAATAAAAAATAAGTTTGATGGATTTTTTGTTTCTTATTAGAAAAATAAGGGAAAAAAATAAAGTTGATGGGTTTTTTTTAAAGTAACTAACTGCATAAAGGAATCTCACTTGAAAAATTTATATTTAACGTGGAATCATGAATTGAAGAAAAATTGTAATAATTGGAGTGCAAATATTTTAAAGGGGAAATGTGATTCAAGTAACACCTCCGGTGTCTTTATCATGTTCAAGGTGCCTTGTGTCTTTCTAATGTATGAAATAAATATACAAATAAATTATGTATTGTTGTGTCGTGTGGTTATTTTGAACAAAATCATTATGTTTGACAAGACATACATTTCTCATGCATTTGTGACGACATGTATTGTTTTGGTTTTAATATGTAAGATGTATTATTTTTGACTAATTTGACCAATGAGCACGTTTGTTGTATGTTTATAGAAAAAAAATAAAGTATTATACTTTTTAATTAAATCTAAAATTAAAAAATGGTTATGATTAAAGTTAATTTTTTTAATAATTAAAGTACTTATTATCAACAAATCACAACCATTAATATATATAATATTAAAAAGTAGTTAATTATATAAATCCATGATTATTGTCGACAAATACTATAAAAATCTTTTAAACTAATAGTGCATGCAAATTAAGTCTATAAATATATACAAATTAATTATTTTTGTGGTTAATTTATATGTAATTTTTTAATTCATTTTTATGGATGACAATATAAAGTCAAACTTGATTATTTACGAAAATAATTTATAATAAATAATACATTTCTCTTTTAATACGTGAAATATATTTTTAATTAATTGATCAGTGAACATATTTATGATTTGACTTGCACCTTATTAAGTAATTGGATGGACTCAGTACAAATGAGATTTATTCACGGAAAATTTGTAGTAATAGAAAAAATTATATATAAAGATCAAATAATAAGAGACTAAGTTGTCTAATAAATTAAGAAATGGTCCTTATTACTAGAAAGTAAATAAAACGTGAATCTTTTGTGTTGAGGGTGAAAATTTATGAATAAGATAGATTGATTGTAATAGTTGAGTGAAGTTTTAAGGTACTAAATGCTTAAAATAACGAGGTAGAATTGGACACACATGCTTAGAAGGGTTGTGGATGATCTTTGATAGCATTTAAGGTGTAGAGGATTTTATTTATCTATTTGTGACAAAAATACGAGGGACCTCTCCTCAGAACTTTGGTAGTCTTGCTTTGATTTATTCCTGTATATTGTTATTTATGTTTTGTCATCATTCGAGGACGAACTACGATTCATGTTTGGAATGCGATAACTCTTAAAATGATGAGTTATTTAGCAGAATTAAGCTTGAATTGTTAAGTATTTGGCGATGGTTATATTATGTTTGTAGTGTTATGCATTAATTTAAGGCATGTTATTTCAGAAGTAAAATTAGTAACTAAGCTGCAACATTCCTACGAGACAACAACACGAAAGATTGTGGGTCTAGTGTGTGGCAACCTTATCTTGGGACACAAAGGGTGCTTCATTGTGCAATGACAAGATAAAAAGGAATATTCAAAAGCATCTGGGAGTTGGGTCAATTCATTTTATGGATTAAAGACAAAAAAAAGCCTAATTTGTTGACCATTATAACAAGGGACAACTTTTTCACTAAAAACTGACAAGATTTTTTGACCTAATTTTTTGTGTCCAGCCACCACCATCACCTTCACTGCTTTCTTCTTCTCCCTTCTCTTTCTTACATTTCAAGACTATTGAAGCTCACATTTGGAAGGAAGAAGTAAGGTGGTTGCAACAAAATAACATAACTAGTAGCGAATTTCGCGCAAAATATTAGGGGGAGTCGGGGAGCGACAAATATTAACTAAAATATTATAATTGAAATTAATGAAAATCGTATAATTCATAAATTTCGCACAATTCATACATAGTCGACAAATTGAAAAAGTTAGAATTTCAATTCTCACAAGTTTTACAATTTTCACAATTCACACAAGTTTTTAGAACTTCACACAATTCAATCAAATAAAATATATCCACTTTACGATTTTCATCTTTGTCGAAAACTTTCTTCTTGAAAAATGCATCAATTTTCTTATGTTTAAACATCGTGTCACTCCTAAAAAATACATAAATTAAATAAAACAATTCATAATTAACAAATAGTATCACACTATATTATATATCAACGGTTAACATGTAAAAGTTTGTTAATAGATAGCAGTTTAGTTGCTAATTAGGGTGTTAGAGTTTTTCTGTTCGAAATGAGTTAGCTTATCATTCGATATTAAGTAGTTTATCTATATATAGAGCTTGTTGTATTAATTTTATTATATTTTATCATGATAAATTCTAATAAATGTCTATCTCATTTTTGTTTAACTCTTCAATTGCATAATTTCTAATATGATTAATGGGTTGTGATTTAAGAACAATTGAACAATCTTTTTACATTGAGGTAAAGATAAGAAGATTATTGCGTCTGGGAAGCAAGACCAAGTGACGCTACGAGATAGACAAAAGGGGAGAGGGAGAGGCGAGTTCAAGTTTCTCAAACCCATAAAATTTGAGGATATTTTAATAATTTATTTTTAATAATCTATCGTTATTATTTATAATTTTTTTAAAAAATAATATAGGGTATGTTGTGGCTCCTGCTTGCTCCCGAGAAGATCCGCCACTGAACATAATAAAATTTACTTTAGGTGTAGTGATTTTTACTCTATATTTGTATGCATCCTTTTTTACTATTTGAATTTTCATTCGGATTGTAAAATGGTTCTTGCTACATTTTTATTTGTTATCTTATTTTTTTTGAAGCTCAACACAACCTAAACATTTTTAGTTAGAATTTTATGCTTTTGTAAGGATTTTATGGTGAAAGACACGTTATCAATAGGTTTTAGTATCTTTAATTTAGTTGATGTTTCTATTTATATATTTTAAGTTGGGTTGACTATCTTAGCTTGAATGTGAGGTCACTAATATTGAAAAAGTTAGTGGATGGTGAAAGTGTTGGAAAACACAAGAATATTGGGAGGGAGGGTGAATTGTGTTTTTCCATTTCTAAAAGATATTTCGATTGTCTTACATAAAATTGTTCTTTATTAAAACATTCAACTTACTTTCATGAAACAGGTTTAGTCAAAATAGGTTGAATCATAAATAACTAAGATGAGAGACATAAAGGGAGATAAAAGGAACACATGTATGTTTATACTAGTTCACAACAAACTGTTGTTACATCTAGTCATCTCCATTATAGAGAGATTTTGCCTCAATAGAATCGAGCACTTAATTCATTATTTCAATTAATAGCTTACGAGTATTTTTTACTCTGCCTCTTTAGGCTTTGAGTATTTTCTCTAGCATCTTCAGGTTGTCATCGTCAGAACCTTTTTCAACTTTCTGGCAACTGCTGTAGAGGTTCATGAGCGTTACCTTTTCATGTACTGCTTCAGATGAAAGAGTTGTTGCCTCTATCGGGATGATTTACATCAATTCTAGTTTGTGTTTAAATTGCCACAAAGTTTATTTCTAAGATTCTAACTCTTATTGAGAGGATGTTACATATAAAATCCTATATCAGTACAAGTCTGTGAAAACACTTTGATTGATTTACATCAATTTTAATAACTCTCTATTGAGAGGATTTTCATTCATAATTTTCTTTTGATGTGTTACTAGCTTTTTGAAAATTTCTTCTTAACACATTGCCTTTTTCATTGTCTCTCATTCTCACTTTCTCTCACACACACACACCATTTATGGACTAATTGAGTTCTTCTTAAATATAGAGGAGAAATGTCCACTGAGAATATTATCATTGGAGATCTTCAATCACCATTTAAGGCAAATTGGTATTTAATATATATCCATATATATCTTCATGAATGATTCTGGGTATCTTGGTATGAAGACGAGGAAGTAGAGGATACGAAGATCAGATAATGTCTTAAAGATTTTCAGACAAGTAGTAGATTCAAGATGTCCATCAGAGGACATGCAAATGCTTATTTTCTTCAGAGTGTTGACCTTCATCAAAACATTGACTTATTTCAAAACATATATCATTAATCAGAGTCAGACGATCAGATACTTGATGTGATGATGTGATTATCAGAAGCATACAATCGTTTGCTTGTCAAGCTTATTAGAGGCAGACGAACAAAACATAATTGCGTTTATTAAAGGCAATTGAAATAGAACATATCATGTATTTTCAGAGTCACGAGACCCATGGCATTGCTTGCATTATTGAAGTCAATCCAAAACAGAGTGTTGCTCGCGTTGTTCATATCACTAGAGATGCGTGCCAGAGCGCTTTCACCAGAGTCAGACACAACTTTAACATCTTCAGAGTTATTGATAGCTTTGTTTAGTAGATTCTATTTTCCTTGTTCATCAGAGGATCTAATTTATATCAGAACACATACTTGTAACGCTTTGATTTGAACTACATAATGCAATACTTTCTTTTTACTATGTTACAACTTGCTTTATTATTTTATTAGGTGATACTATTCTCTGTGTTAAAAAACACTTAGATTATTATCTCTAATTTATTATAATTTATGATACTTTAAAATAGATAGTCATTAATATGGATCTTTATCTTCTAATTTAATTTGCATACTTAATAAAAGAGATTTTCTGTTGATGTCCATAATTAATGTCATTGCTACCTTTTTAATTAATTAATTTATATAGCTACATCGGTAATTCTGTTACAAATAATATAGGTGTTGTTTTGTACTCTCAAGTAAGCATTAAAACAATGTCATTTACAAGATATTTACCTCATTTGATGCATAACTCGCCACCTAAATAATTGAAGACTGCAATTTTTTCTTACATAAATTGAAGATTGCAATTTAGATGAGTGAAAAGAAATAATGTACCATTTCACTTTTCTCGATGTGTCTTTTCTATTGGTGTGAGAGTAATTTCCATAACATTTTCCAAAGTATATGAGATAGTGGTTTTATGCTTATATAGTGTTTTTTTTCATCAATTTTATTATTAGTACATTCAATCACTTGAATTCCAATCCATTTGAATTTGAATTTTTTGATTCCATGTGTTTTTTTTTTTTTCATGAGATAGTGGTTTTTGTTTTCTAACACACAAGCTCTAGAGATAAAAAAAATTGAAAAACACTTCTTCATTAACGTATGTGTTTTTACTTTTGGAGGTTCTTCTTAGTTCATCCACTACGTTGCTTATGTGAATTGAATTTTTGTGTACAACTTTTGTTGTATGTGTCTGGGATAAATCTAGCTTGTGATTAGATGTTTTCAAATCCTATTTATTTTTCCGTTTTGTGGATTTGTATTGAATTTGTGGGTTTAATCTGTTCTTTTAATTTATGGTTCACAATGAAGTTGCAACATTCTATTTTGAATTAAATTTGGAAAAAAAAAACTAACTAAAAAATTTATTACAATTTGAAATTAAAATTTGGACTTTTACCTATAAAATTGATTTTTATAGTTTGAAATTTATTATTCAATAAATTTATTAAAAATAAATCATATTACATTTAATATATTTTTAGCTTGAGTGAAAAAAAAATATTTTCAATCAAAATCAATTTATTGAAAATTAAACTTAATCATACTAAGAGTTCTTAACTACTAATTTTTACTCTTTAATTTATTATATAACAACTATACGATAACTTTCGCAAATGTTATATGTAATAAGAAAAAATTCCTCTTTAAAATCTAAAAGTTTGAATAGCTGTTGTAAGAGAGATCCTTACACGTTGGATCATACCTCATGTATTAATGAGAATTATTTTGTGTGGAGGATATACATTCAAAAAGAAAAATAGTGATTTAAGGCCACGTAGAAAGAAGTGTACGAATTGTCCTTGTTGTGTTGTGAGGTACAAAATTTGCCACGTAAATTATATCCTTGAAATAACCATGCTGGCAAGATCCCATGGGAAAGGCATATCCCCATAGACATTGAATATGCAATGAATGTTTTCATTTTGGATTTTGAATATCATTGTCTAATGGTTTTTTCTTGTCCACTTAAATTAACTAGCTACAAATTTGTTTGGACCTACACAACATGTACACCAACTTAATACCCATCTAGACATGTCACCTCATTATGGCATGTTTGCAAGTTGTTGTAGATTTTATATAGAAATTTAAAAGATTAAATTTATATTTTAAAAATATATTTGATATTTTTTTAAAAATTAACAGAACAATATGGTATTATATGATATTGTATATTTATTTATTATTTTATTTTGTTTATTTTTCTAAATTTAAATATATATTAAAATATATATTTTACACTCTAAAGTTTTTTTCTCTAAAATCAAACAAAAATTTGAATTTTTGTAATGTAAAGTTGCTTCGTGTAACAATTCTAAAGAGTATTAAATTTAAAGAGATAATTTTTTTTGTTTTGATCAACGGTCTGTATAACTTTTACATGATATAGTTATTGTAGAAAATCTATACACTACTTTATTGAGGAGAAAATTCAATGCCAAAATTAAATCTATTTTTAGATTTTTTTTATATGCTTTATAAATATCACAATTTTTTCAAAATTTATTTTAATCACATAAAATATATTTTAAATTAAGAATAAAAATATGTAAGTTTTATCCATATATAAGGTATATTTTTTGGGATAAAATATTGGAAATCCTCCTTATACAAAAATTGAACGGATCGAGAATTTAAATGGGCTAACTTTGAAAAATTAAATTCACCTCCATTTCTCTATATTTCATTTTATTCACTCATTTACACAATTCTATTTTTTCTTGTTTATAAAAATAATTATCATTCTCTCTTGTTACTTTTACAAAGTCACCAAAAGTAGACAATTTCAAAGTCAAACAATCTATTTTTGTACGCAAATATGAGGATCTTTGGACTATGCTGCATAATAATTTGCTAGATTCCTTTGTTAATTAGACACGTTCCTCTCACATGTACAATACATAACCCAATTTCCCGCACACTTCGAGACTCAAGCCATCACAACAAAATTGTTGAACATGCCACATGATTAAATAATTATTTATTGAGTAAATCATTATATTTGTCTTTCTGTAGAAATTGTTCTAAAATTCGTATCTAACTCTATTAATGTTTTAAAATAATTTATGTTTTTTTTCAAACATTGGTAAGTTACTATTACTAAGACCAAAAATTCTATTGATCAATTCAAACATATATTTAACAAATATATATATATATATATATATATATATATGTATATATATAAATTAATCAATATAGATAAAATTGAGGATTTATGAGAATTTAAGAAAGAAAAAACTCACAAATTCTTATGACCAAGATATTTGAAGTCTATATTGGCTATTTTTTTAGGTTGTTGTTAAGTCCTCAAAAAAAACATGTAATTTATCGGAAGGAAAGTTCCGTTAATTGAAAAATTAAATAAAAACACTATTAAAAATATGATTTTTAATATTTTTTACATTTGTGAGTAACATTAGAGAGTCAGATGAATTATCGTCTAATTTTTGAATAGAAGTCCAAATTAAAACAAAATCTACATAAAAGAAATTAAGCGATCCATATTGATGAATAAAATAACCGCGTGCAAAGAAAAGTAAAGAAAATTGTTAACTGTATCCAATATTTTTAATACAAAAATCAGGGTATTTTCATAGATTTATGTTGCTATAGGGGGTGCACTTAACAATTTTCGAAAATATAATACACAAATATGGGAGACAAGGCCGACACAATGAAGAGGTCTAAACTCTAAACCAAGAGCTTTAGTGGCCCATTTTCATGATGTGTTCTACCTTTATCCAACCACATAGGCTGGGCCCATTCCAAAACGTGCTACTCGCTAATAAATAGGCCATAGATAATGATTACAGAGTATATAATTATAAACAAAAGTATGTAATTTTTTTTGTCTAACAATAAATTAAAGGCAAAGACCTGTAGAATTACCATGTGGATTACCACATACAATCTAATTTCTACGTAATATATTTAGCTAAATAATTAGTAGTTTGATTGATGACACGGTTAATACGTGAAAAAACTTAAATTATAAAAATATACATTAAAATTAATATAATTTCTAATAATATTATCAACGTAGGTAGATTTGGAGTATTTGATTCCGTTATAAGATCTATAAAAGATATATTTTTGCAAATTTCAAATTATTCTTCATAGTTAGAGCTTTTGCTATCTCCAAATCTCATAATAAAATAACTTGTCAATAATTAATAACAACAACTGCACCAACAATATCTCCCACTATAACACCGATACCCCTCTTATCCCCCTCTATTGGACATGTTGCATAAACATTAAGGTTATAGCAACCAATAAAAGGGGTGCCCATCAATTATCAAATATAAGCAAATTGGGGTCTTCAATTAACGTCTCCAACAACATCGTACTAACACTCTTAAAATTAACAATAAATCTTTGTGTCTTTTGAACAATGATAGTGACGCCATCATCAGTCCTCTCATAATATTTTTATTTTTAGCGTATCATATTTTATAACAAAAGGATGACACATAGACAATAACATTCTTATTTGCATAAATTACATTTCTTTCCAACCACTCTTGAAATGGTATGTATCTGGAATCATGTAAATTAAATATCAGACCATGAGACCTGCTTTGACCAGTGAAACTCCATAAAAAGATGTGAAATTGTTTCATTATATTATCAACACAAAACACACAATGGATCACAACTAATTCTTTTCTTAAAAGATAATTTTTTACGGGTATTATTCTCTAAGCAAAATAGGTGAGTTTTGAAATATATATATATTTTTTTTTTATTTTCACAATTTTTTCCACACCTACTAATTAATATCTTGTGCCGAGTAATTGGTGGTAGATATTTGCGCATTGTCTTTAAGATACGAGATAAACTCTTTGCAGAAAAATAGTAGACGGTGAAACATCTTATACAAAATTATTTTGTGGCAGAGAGTAAGAAAGTGATATTTGAAAAGTTTGTTGAACTTCACAAGAGAAAAAAACTTCATTAATTAAAGGATACTCTTTAACTAATTCAAATTTAAAGAGTAATTTAAATGAATGATTTCCATTTCTATAAAAGAACAATTTTGATGCAATGTAAGGGTGGGTATGATATCCGATTATAAAGAATTAACTGTATCTACAAATAAAATTAATTAGAAAATATCCAAATATTTTGATTTGATTAGAAACCAATTCCGTTTTATTTTTAGGAGTTATTTTGGTTATCCAATAGTTAAGAATCAATTATTAACTAATATCCATATAGAGTAATATTATTTTTACATAGAATACTATTTTTTTAATTTTAATATACAGTTATTATTATTTATTTAAAAATAAATATTTTCTTTTTAATTTATAAATAACAATATTAATATTATAACTTATTTATTATTAATTTAATAATAGTGGTGATTGGAAGTTGTCGACTAGCGGGAGCTCAACCACCGACCACTATGCTGGTCAACAGAATTCCACCGTCAACAACCGTGTCAGTTGCTAGAGCTTTGGTGTTCACCATCTTCCACCATCATTGTAATATTAAATTAATAACAAATAAATTATAATAAAAAAATTATAAAATAATTTTAAATGACTTATTTTTCGTGAGGATTAAAGTGGGAGCTATATTAAAGTTGTTAATTTATGCAAATGAAGTTATATGTACGACAAAACTTCTAATAATTTATAAGTTATATCTCTGATTAAATCAAAAACTTTGACAGAAATTTCTTACCACCCAAATCTTCAAACACGCAACTCAATTTGCTATTTAATAATTAACATGCTCAATATTTTTGACTAACCTTTCTTTGAATCAATATGAGAGTAGAATTAGCTTAATGGCTCTCTTGTCTCCATATAAAATGTGTTTGATTATGTGGTAGATCAAAATTGATCATAATGATTTTGGTTTAAAATGAGTTAAATTCATAGGGATTTTTATTAAATTCAAATGGTACAAAAGTAACTTAAAAATCAATTTGAGAATAAATTTTTAAATTAATCTAAAAGGCAAAAGCTATGAATTATTTCGATTTGAAGATGTAATTCGTTTTGGGATTAGAATTGTTTTCATACCTTCATGAAAGCTAAAATCCTTCTTGTCTAGGCAATTTCCGTTGAGGCAAAGCCGGTTGTATTATTGTATTATTTTATAAGTTATAAATAAATTTTATTATATTCAATATATAATTTATTGAAATTATGAATTTAATTTTATGTACTATCGATGTAAAAATTTAAATGTCGGTTGTGTTTTGACGGACAGTATATATATTTTTTAAATTAATAATATATAAATTAAAATTTTAAATTATTATATAATAAATATAACTTAAATCCTTAAATTATTATATAAGTTTATTTTAGAACACAAGGTTTCGGCATATCATCATTGTTCAAACGGTTTGTCTTTGGAAACAATTGATGATAATATTTCAATTAATTGTTAAGATATTTTAGTTGATTAATTAGTTAAATCAGTTAATTAGTTACATTAGCTAGTTAGTTGTTTATCTAATTGATTATATAAGTGTTTGTAACTTTGATGTATTAATTCTCTCAATTATTAATATCATTCAATTTACTTTTCTTTATTTTTTTTTTATATGATATCATAGCGCTAATTATTCCGTTATTTTTCTTTCTCAAAAATTTTTTGGAAAATTTTTTATAGAAACTTAATTGATTTAATTTTTTTTTATTTGATTATTGAACAATTTGTTCATTTTCCTCTCTTTTCTCTATTCAAAATTAGTCTTTTCTCCTTTTTTCTTCACGAAGAAAAAACAAGATTGTTCTTGTTTCTATATATATATATATATATATATAT
>JBBPBQ010000004.1:47757579-47785513 GCA_037974755.1 Cicer yamashitae
TATAATAAATAAAAAATAATAATAATAAAGTAAATAATATTAATAATTTCAAAGAAAATATATTAAAATAGAAGAAAAAAATATATTTTGTTTCTTCAATATAATTAATGTATTTTGTTTTATTTTAATAATATAATTTACTTTATTATTATTATTATTATTATTTTTATTTATTTGATCGGGAGAAAAAACAGGAGGAAGTGTTAACAAAATAAAATTAAGTTGTTAATGTATCTGCAAAATAGGAGTGACACGTTATTTTTTTATGACATTAACAATATTTTATTTTTATTATTGTTATTTATATTTTTTGTTTATTAGATCGGAGAAAAAATAGGAAAGACTTGTTAAGAAAATAAAATTGGGTTGTTTTTTTTATCTACAAAATATTATGGACACTTTATTTATTTTGGCACATGCACTAAGTTTGATGTATTTTTTTTTCTATTAAATGTATTTTATTTGATTTTATTATTATAATCTTGATTTTTTTTAAATTTATTATTATTTTTTATTACATTTACGATTTTTTATTATTTTTTATTATTTTTTTATTTATTAGATCACAGTAAAAATAGGAGAAAGTTGTTAACAAAATAAAATTGTCTTGCTATTTTATCTGCAAAATATTAGGGACACGTTATTTGTTTTGACATATCTAATCAACTGCATTAATTTTGATATTTTTTTTTCAATTTAATGTATTTTATTTGATTTTATTATTATAATTTTATTTTTTGAAATATTTTTATTATTTTTTATTAATTAAATTAACCATTATTTAAATGTTAAAATGAAGAAAAAAAAATATAGTACATGAGATGCCACCTCCTACTCAGTGAAAAAAAATTATTCCTTCAGTTGATACATATATTTTTTTAAAGTGGATTACTTTGGTTAACTTTTTCAAAAAAAAAAATATTTAGATAATAAATCCACAAGTCTATAGTATTCCTAATATTAATGGTGTGTTAATATTAATCAATTTTAATATCAGGCAGCATATTTATTAATGGAATGAAGGCTATATAGTAGACAGAAAAACAAAATTATTTTATTAGGGTATGAGACGTTTATTAAGGTGAAGAAGAATTCAGGAGTAAACCACAGTGCGTTTCCAAAGCAGTAGCTTATTCGACTCTTATTAGTCTATTTAAATAAATATAAATAATATTTTTATTATTATTATTATATAATTATTAAAGAAAATTACATTTACCTCTTCCTCTATCTCCTTAAATTAATGACACTCACGTTCTATTTAGTTTTCAAAATATACTTACCTCTCCTTTGTACTCACTAAAAAATTGTGCATAATTTTTTTTTTCCGTTACACTTACAAATCTACTTGTCATTTATCAAAAAAAAAAATAGAATACACACTTCGATTGTACCACTAAAAACATAATCATATCTTTTAAAATTTCAAATACTAAATGTATGGTTGTACCTCTACAAATTAAAGCGAAAACTCTAATTGTGTAATATAGTAAATGACATGAATAGATGTAAGTGTGATAAAAAAAATGTTTGATACAATTTTTTAGTGAATATAAGGAAGATAAATGTTTTTTCAAAACTAGAGGGGTGTAAGTGTCATTTAAATATAACTTACGGGAGGTCAATGCAATTTCCCCTAATTATTATATTAAGTTTTGATCTTTTTGTTAGATATTGAACTTTTAGTAATTTAAGCATATTAGTTCCTTCTTTAGTTTTTGATATTTAAACATTTTATTATAAAACATAATTGAAATAAAATGTCATATAAAGTTAGATTCTTTAAAATGTCATGTTAAATATCAAAATATAACAAAAAAATTATTAACATATTAACTCATTGGTCTATTTAAAGATATATCTGATTATTTATTCAAATATATTAAATTAAAATAAGCTTTTAAGTAGACTAATAGATCATACTAGACTTCTATCAAGATCAGACTTAAGCTTTGAATTAATTGACTGATCAGACTCAAGACTTGCAAAGTCTAATTCAGCCTAAAGTATTTCCATCCTTATTTGTAGCTTATCTAATTTGAAAGTTTTCTTTCTTACTCGTTTTTTAAAGTTTTGATGGTATAAGTGTTGAGTCACGGCCTCATGGGTGGGTTGGATCACTTGGGCCAATTATTTATATCGGTTTGTGGGTTAGTTTAGTTGGATACTTAAATTCAAATGACCAATTGTTTATAAAAAAAATATTAGATGACTAATTTTATTATTTTTATTTTAGTTTAATTTGATTGTGCGCGATGCGGACTACTGTGGCCCATACATGCTAGTCCTAATGGTTTTCGGGCCAGACTAAAAACCCTACAAAAATTCAGACTAAAATTATTGAAAACTTCTTTTTTTTTAGCCTCAAGTCATCTCAAAATCTCAAAAAAAAATTCGGATTGGTTAATTCAGAAGTGTATTTCACACGTTTGGATAGTCAATATAAACATGTATTTTTGTGTGTTTGAGAACATTATAAGTGGAAGAAGAAACAACCAAAATTATTAAACTGAAACCCTATATTTTAATGAACTAGACGGATTTATCCATACAGACTAGTCTATTTTGACCGCTCTAAATAATATCACCACAAACATTATCCGTAGAAGAGTGAAAATGAGATCCATCAATATTAATCTCGAAATAGGGGAAGATTGGCCCAAATTCGGCATTTATTTTTATCACCATGGAAACAATCATTGTTTTCCATTGTGTTTTCATAAAAAGAAAAGAATTATAAATTTACATATGAAATTGTTTGGTGGATTTCAAATGAAGGATGCAGTCATGCAGCATTTGTAGTAAACTTATTAACAAGATTTAGTTCCACACCAAACAAACAATCTAAACTTAAAATAACATCTCCCTTTCCCCCTCTTTTCCATTTGTTAGGAGGTGGATTTTTCTAATAATAATGCAAATTTATTAAGTGCATTAATTAGGACCACTAACTTGAAAAACTCCACTAACTCTCCTCTTATTTTATTTCATTAATTATAATTTTCAATTGATTTTCTGAACGTGAACGTGGACTATGCAAGTCCACATTTATTTAATAAAAATCATACTATAGATACTGCTATTTTGTGGTGAAAAAAAATTATGAAAGAAAATAAAGATTGACTTGAAAGAATATGGTATGATTTCCACAGCACAAGTAATGATGATTTTCTATAAAAAAAAAGTAATATGATTTAAATTTATGAGACATATAGTGGCACCTTGAACATTGACTAATTTATCTTGTGGTTCCCATTGAGTCACATAACATTAGTAGCTTTAACAGTTGTTAAGCTTCTCCTTGGATCAAAAATCAAAACTAGTTGACTTTGAACTACAAGGCATTGCCTAGTGATTATTTATCTTCAAGTATAACTAAAACTATATTAGAAAATTTTAATATTTCAGGGTTAGTCTTAATTAAAAACATATTTAATTATACAATTTAATGTCTTTTTATGCACATTAATTAATTAAACGTGCATTTTTATCTTCATGTTGGTTTTCCACTAGTGGATAAGGCTTTCTCTAGTGGAGCAATAGTACTCATTGACATTTCACAACAACTTGGGTATGCATCACATTTTGTAACTTCTATATTGACTCTCCATTTGTGGGATCCCAAAAACTTTGCATAATACTATACTTTAAACAACACTACACTATTTATATAGAGGGATGAGTGTTGACATTTAATAACACCACACTAATTCAAACATTAATCTATTTTAATTAGTTCAAATTAATGATAATTTTTATCAATTTATAAATGGGTCTTACCATATAAGAAACAAGACCATGTAAATCAAAATGATTGTAAGCCACATAAATTTATGTCGATATAGAAAGAATTTTTCAAATATGACACTTCTTATTTATGGATATAAATATAGAGAAATCTTAATTATTATAAATTTATTTTGTTTTATATATATTTAGAATTTTTGACCTTCTATAGTTATTATTCTCTTCTGAAGTTTCTAATCCAAATCCAACTCAATGATTAATCACCCCATCCAACTCTGATAAAATCAAAAGCTAAACCTTTTGTGATCAAAGCTTAAGGGGATGAACAAAGCTATATAATACCTTAAAATTTCCTCTTCTTTTTGGACAAAACTAAGTTATCAAAAAAGAGGGAAAAACTCAAACTAAAGTAAACTAATCAAAAAATTTAAAGATAAGACTTAAAGAGACTTTTTATGCAATTAGGCACCTTTTCCATCAAGTTGGGCTTAATAGACCCCACATTTGGTTAATGGGAAGAGAAAATGTTGCAACTTATAGTTGCCTATTTTTTCTTTTAATAAAAACTAAAAAAAATGCACTAACAAACTTTTTGTGATAAATACAAGCACTAATTAGGTATTGCTTGATCAGAGTGATAAAAGGACTCAAAAGATTAGAATAGAAAAATTTTGATTAGGAGAAGAGAATTCACCTTTTTGTCTAATAAATTTTCTGATGGAAATTAGTCGTGAATAAATGACAGTAGATGATTTGTATTTAGTTATGTACTCTCTCTAATTTCATACATAAAAAAAATTACTTTACATTTTTTTAAGAAAGTATTTGATATAATTTAAGTTTCTCAAAGTAATAAAAAAAAGTAATTGAAGAGTTTAAATTGTTCCTCGTAAAAATTTGTTTTAAGAGAATAAGATGTAAATTAAGGGTGTTTAATAGTCATGGCAACGGGGCGGGGTGGGGGCGGATTTTGCCTCCTCCACCGCATCCGACTAATCGAGGAAAACCCGCACCCGCCCTTGTTTCATAGCGGGTGTAGAATTTAGGCCTCCATCCCCGCCCGCAACGGGGTTCGGGTTTTCCGCCCGCACCCATTCATATATATATTAAATTATAATCATATTTATTATAATTAATATAATAAAATAATTGTTATTAGACAATTATAAAATAAAATAAAAATATTTTCTATAGTAGATAAGATTATAATTTTTAATATTTAAAAAAATACTAAATATATTCAATATGTATATGTATATAAAATTTAAAAATTACATTAATATTACTTGCAGGGCGGGTTCGGGTGCAGGGTGGATATCACCGCCCCAAACCCGTCCCCGCCCCCGAATTTTAATTTCGGGGAAAATCCGCACCCGCACCCAATCAAAGCGGATTTTCCCCGCCCAAATCAAGCGGGTTTGGATGGATACCTACGGATGCGGGTTATATTGTCATCCCTAGTGTTTTAGGTCTAATAACATTAAATATGATACTATCTCTAATCATTTTATAAGAGATATTTAAATCAACAAATATCGATGTATTTAAACTATTTCGATTTTTATTTTATATATTAGGAAGAGGATGGAGTATAAAAAAAGCACTAGCTAAGTAACACCGCAACCAAAATACCATTATATATTAAAAGCCTTGGATAAAGAATTGGTACTTCCAAATTCCAACTTCCAAAACCTTTGGTTTCTCTTCAAGAGTTCAAATTCTTATTCTCCAACAAGCTCATATATATTAATACACTAGGTCCTATAGTCCTATCTATAAGTTCTCTCTCTCTATATATAATTAGGTAGTTGAAGATGTGGCAAATTCTAGTAGCAATGACAAGAAACATTAACAACACAAGAAAGAGTTCAAAGGTGGCAGATGAAAACATGTTCCAACAAGGAAATGACCATGAGAGGGTAAGAAGATCACAAAATGGTTGGGGGGGTGTGATTAGCAACATTCTTCAAGCTCCTATATCAATACTCTCATGTGTTTCTCATCCAAGGGTTAATGGGTCTGATGGTGTTTTTGTAACTGGTGGTGAATTTTCACAAATTTCTGAAATGAATCATCTCATGGTAAGTGATAGCATGAGATATGCAATTTTGATGTAGAAAAAAGTAAATATCAATTGTTGTTAGTGTTGGGTTAATTTTTCTCTCTTTTTTTTACTTTTACTTTTTCTTCTCTTTTCTTTTGGGTGATTGAGTGGATCTACCAATGTTATGTCCTAGTCCTACCTTTGGTTTTAATCAATGTAAAAAGATTTTAGATTTTAGTCCCTTTCCCCTTCTTCTTTAATTTATTTTGTATATATTTATTTTATGAGGTTGAGTGATTATTATGACACTATGTGGTTCTCATTCCAAAATTCAACTAGAAAGTAATTAAAATTTGATAAATAATAATTATATTAGTAAAAATTCAAATTTATTTTATATATTGATTTGATATTAGTGGAAGTTCACTCATTATTTAACTTCAATCACTCAATTAAATTTTAAGATATAATTAGTATTATGTCAATTATTAAAAAAATTAGTATTATGTCAAAGTCTTACCTATAAAGAAGATACAAGTATGCTGAGGGGTTTGTATGTGATGTCTGTTTCAATAATGCCAAGTTGAGAGAAGCCTCTTAGGATGGTGCGGAAGAAAATAACTAAAATAGGAAATGGGTAGGTAGAATTTTAACTTATGTTTACTTTAATTAGCTAGTGACACTATATTAATTAAGGATAATATTCTCTTTTGTTGTCATTTACTACTAAGAGGATTTTGCTTTGATTTGATTCTAATAGGTTATTCAATCACATAATTTTCAAGTACTACTAGGCAAATGACAGGGAACCTTTCATTGAATCTCACTGTCTTCCCTAAATAAATACAAGGAATAAACATAAATTTCTACTTATTCATTTTTAATTATTTCACACATATTAAAAAATCATTGTAAATAAAAAGATAGTAATTTATTAAATTATTTTTATTAATAATTGATGTATTTTTTTACTATTATAAATATAATATTTTAAGAATAATATATATATATATATATATATATATATAGTTCAATTAAAATAATAATAATTCATCTTAAATCGAAAACTAAAAATAACATTTATTTTGAGACTTTCTTTTATTAAAAGTAAACTTATTATGAGATAAAATAATATATTGATTGGCCTTAAATATATAATCCCTATGCACTTATTATAAGAATTTTCAACAAAGTATACACATTTATATTAAAAAGAAGTAGTTTTAATAATAAATTTCTCTAAAAAAATGTGTTACTTTATCATATTTATTCTTACAATAATTGATATCATAAGAGAAATAAATGAATTTACATTTTTTAATAGATTTCATTCATATACATTGTTAGTATAAAAATTACAGCTATTAAATTAATAAGTGTAGTTGATTTTTACCATAATTACCTATAAAATCATGTACATGAATAAATATGATGTACTGAAAGTATAAAACTTTTTAGCCTAAATAGCACCCGCGGTTCCTTAATTTAATTTCAATTAACGTTTTAGTTCTTTATCTTTTTTTTGTTGATATTTTATGTTTTAAAATGTAAACAATGTTATCCTTTTTTTTACAAAATTTCAAAAAATTCATCAAAATTTTCAAACAAAACCCATAAAATTAATAATCATCTTCAATATAATACAAATTTCATCAAATACATAATTCAAATATGCAAATAAACTCATATTTTTATCTCCAACAACATCAAATTCATTAAATAAAATGAAAATATGAGTTTATTTAAAAATTTGAGTTATGAATTTGATGAAATTTGCATTATATTGAAGATGATAATTAATTTTATGGGTTTTGTTTGAAAATTTTGATGAATTTTTGTAAAAAAAAAAAGATAACATTGTTAACATTTTTGAAACATAAAAGATCAAATTGTCACTTAAAATTAAAATAAATGACCAAATCGAAAAAGAAAAAAAAAAGATAACGGACTAAAACGTTAACTGAAATTAAGTTAATGGACCGCATATGCTATTTAGCCAACTTTTTATATTGATAGTACATAACAGTTAAATTTTTTTTTAATAATAAATTAAATAGAGACATTTAAAAATAAATCATTAACACATCTAAAATTTTGAAAAATGTCTTCTATTAATAGACCAAGAAAAAGGGAAATATGGTCTTGAATAAAAATAAAGGGAGTAATATGTTTCTTAATCAATTAAAATTTATTTAAGTTAAATTACGTACAAGAGCTATTTGATATAGCCATATAGCACAAAATTTATACTCCTTTTATCTCATGATAATTGATGTATTTAAAAAAAAAATCACTACATAAAACCACTAGAGCATCTTCAATCGGGGTTTATTTTCCTTTATAGAGAGTACTATCTATGAGGTACCTTATTGGAGGAATGAAATAAATGGATGACTATCAAGAAGAGTGGCTCTACATTCACTCTTTCTCTCATTTTTTTACATTATTTGGTATATTATATTAAAATAAATAAATATTATTAAAATATAATAATATAAAATTATTAATAAAATTCCTTTGAATAATTGAAAATTAATATTAAAAAATTATATCTAAATAATGTATAATTTAAATTCATTTAAACGAAGAAATCACGTATCTGAACACTGAAAAATATTTATTATACTCATTTCTTAAATATAGAAACGTGTAAGTATAAACGCACTTTTATAAAATTATATTATTATGATGTAAGAGGAGTGATTGATTAACAAACTGCTTAAGCCAATAAAAATTAATTCAATCAATAAAAAATTAGTTTATAATTGTGGATTCAAGTGTTATCCAATATAAGAATCTCTTTAATGGATATAAAAAATTAGCAAACCGCGTGAGAGGCTAAACATAATGCGATATTAACCACTAATTTTTTTTACCTACCCATATCTTCACGAGGTTCTACATTTTTGGTACGGCAAAAGCCATTATTATCATTCCCAAAATTCATTACCTACTCATATGTCTCCACTATCTCAACTATTTCCCATATTGCTATAAGATTGCACTTTTATATACGATGTTTCAATCAATTTTTGTTGGTACAATGTATTTGCTATAGTTCTCCATTACAATTTCATTTGTGGATAATATTGATTAGTTTTTATTTTGATTTTATAACTTATGCATGTAACAATTTTTTATAAAAATGAAATCTTAAGATAAATTCTCGAATTTCTAGTGTAGCTTCGAGAGTTTAATTAATTACTAATTTATTAGCATAAAAAAAAATTTAGAGAAACTCTTAGCCTTAATTGAGAAAATAATGTTTGAAAAAAAGCGAGTAAAGATATCAATTAAATTTATAGTTGGTTATCCGATGACTAAAATTAATTTTAATTTTATATTAGTTGAATGTAAAATAATTTATGTTTGAATATGTTTAGATAAAAATAATTAAATAATAAATTTTAATATAAAGATTATGTTTGTAGTTAAATAATACAGATTATAGCTTGAGTTGAATTTATTTGTGTGTGCATGTATATGTTTTAGTCTTATTCCAAGCTACACTTACACTGCCTTTGGAATAAGGGATGGGAAGAGAAAATTGCCACAAAGGAAAAGGAAGGAAGATACACATTTCAATTTTTTTTTTTATTGTTTGGTACCCATACACAATGATAGAAGATAGGAAAATATAAAGTAGATTCTACAAATATTCTTTCTCACCACATTAGAAAGAAGTGAACAACCTTTTAACTTTTTTCAATTTTATCTCTACCTCTTTTTGTTATATTCTACATTTTAGATTGTTTTTTTTGTCATTTCAATAATATATTACTTTATTTCCTCTTTCTTTCTTTGTGTATAATCAAACAAGATAAAAGAAAGTTTTTACTTTTCTTTTCTGTTACCTTCTCTTTAACTAAACAATTAAAAAATTATCTTGTTTGCTATTCTTTTTCTTTACTCTTATTTTTCTTTCTTCTCCTTTCACTTTTTTATAAGCCAATCATAATCCAAAGGTGATAAGGACCTAAAAGGAGATAATTAAAAAGAAAATAAAATCAAATCAAGACTTTATAATAGTTTTTTGTTTTATTTGTATTTAATTTGAATTGTTAAATTCGTAATTAAGTGATTCATCTTAATAATATGGTGAATCATTCTTTAATTATTTTGTAAAAGTCTCATTTTTGACAACTTTAAAATAAAATAGAATTTCTCTCATGAGAATGGTGAATAAGTTATGTCTCTTATCAATGACATCTTTACCATTGTGACAATTTCTTATTAGTTTATTAATCTTCTAAGTCGTAGCGTATTTCTTCTCTATCTTCTAAATCTAATTTATCTTCGGTTCTTTTTTCTCAATTTATTTACTACTTTATTTGAAAAAACCATTTAATTAAATATTTATTTCATTTGAAAGCAACTCCATTTCACATCAAAAGCCTCCCATGTTTTCAACAAATATGCATCATCATTTCAATCCGTATATTGTTGACCATCCACATTTGATCTGATAAATAGTGGAGTACATTACTAATACCATCATTATTTATAGGTTTTGCTAGATTTTGTTTTAACACTGGCTTTACTCTCCACGTTGATGGAAGTTTACAAATTAAAATTTGCTTTTGTGCTTGGTTTGTGTATTATTTGGTAAACATGGTATTATTGCTTGGTTTTCCATGTTTTCTTTTTGTATGCTTATCTTAATTTTTCATCAATACTTGCTATGATTGCTTTGGCATTAGGATGGGAGATAAGGTGGCATTTGAGACATAAACGAATAAAATGATTGGTCATTTCTTTGTCAACATTTAGTGGAAGACAATGGAACAAGTCAACTATTATGGCTTTTATCTTGCCATTCTTTGTCTTAATCTGAACTTGCTACCAACCAGGGCTGAACCAATAGATATGTCTTTTAAAATCTATAATAGTATTGATTTTATAAAAAGAATTTAAAAAAAAAATATTTTATAAAAATTTTAGAATATAAAATTATTTATTAAATTAATATAATTAATTTTTTATAATATACTTTTTTCAATAATTAATAAAGTCAACTGATATAATATTTATTTTAGATTAGATTTCATTAATTTTATTTTTAAAATATTAAAATAGGAAGCTCTTTTATTAAATAAAATATTTTTAGAAGGTCTTTTTATAAAATAAATTTTGATTTTTTTCAAAGACTTAAAACGATTACTTTGATGACTTTGTCTTTGGGCAGGTCCTGCTACCAACGTGCATTTTGAAATGCCTGCTCAATATTTAAAAATTTTACATGAATATTTGAGTTTAAAGAGTACTTGTACACCACAATAATTAAAAAATCGACGCATGTAATTATTTATTAGATTAAACTTTAAAGGTTTAATGAATTGTCTTTATAAACTGTTTTACCGTGACAGTTAATATAAATAATTGATGGTATGGTCATTAATTGACAGAAGTAGCAATCATACAATATGATGATAAAATCAATAATTTTTATGTTTAATTGTAGTTTTGGTCTTCTATTTTAACTGAATCACGAAAATAGTCCTTCTATTTTATTTTTCTCTAGTTTTGGTCCTCAAACAGAATTTTGGTCCAAAACTTTATGAAGTGTCATTTTTTTCCGCTTATTTAAGCCACACCATGCCTCAAGATCTCGTGGTGCAATAATTGTACCTAAGATCTATGATCATAAATGGTGTAGTGTGACTTAAAAAAATTACACTTCATCAAATTTTGGACCAAATTTTGTTTGGGGACCAAATCTAAGGAGAAATAAAATGGGGAGACTATTTTTGAGATTTAGTTAAAATAGAGAGACTAAAACTGCAAATTTTTATTAACTCACATCGTAAAATTAGTTTATATTGTCATTGTATAATCATTTTCGTCCAATTTAATATACTACCAGGTCACTTTATACTATAAATAAATTGTATCAATTATATATGTGATTATATAAGTAATTAATATGATTTAAGTTAAATATTTTTAATAATTTATTAATTATAATTAATTAATATAGTTTAATATATATACATTTAAGAATGAATATAGATATTAGGGTAAATCTAAATTTCAATATTCTTAATATATGTGTTAAACAAATGACGAATTTATCAGAATTACAATGTATCAAAGTAATTATATTAAAAATTATATTTTAGAATTTTAATAAAATTACAATTACATTGTAATTTCGTCAGACTCACAAATAACACTGATATAATTTATGGTTAATTCACAAACATAGACGAAGGCTTTAGACCTCAATTTTTTTCTTTCAATACAAATCTGTCATAGCACAAAAAAAAGTTCGATATAATATATTGATTGGATGAAATTATGCCGATGAATGGAATTCAATTTAGATAATTATTATGTATTAATTATTCGATCGATTGACATTATAAACCAACATTGATGGGATTATATATGCCAATGAATATTTGTATTTGCTACATAGTTTATAATTAGAATTTAATTTAGTAAAAAAAATAATTAAAATTTAATTTATATGCACTGTCAAAAAAATATTACAATATTTTTTTTAAAAGAATTCATATCAAATATAATAAAGGCTAAATATCACTCGTGGTCCCTTAACTTAATTTCGGTTAACGATTTAGTCATTTATCTTCATTTTTTCCCGATTTAGTCATTTATGTTTTTAAATAATTTCAGTGTTACCCTTTAAGTGGGGTTCCGTTAAGAAAAAGTTAAAAAATCCCTCGTTTAGATCATTGTATATGTTCATTAAACCTCTAGGAACGATTGTCACTGATCTGAAGTGATGTTTATGGAGTATAAATATCCGTAACTTCAGTTTTAACGAATCAATCCTACTACCAAACTTAGAACAAACTTTGAATATTTTTCTGAAATATTTCCAAAACATAAAGGATAACTTTTTCTGAACACGAAGGAGAGATTTTTTTTAACTTTTTCTTAACGAAATCTCACTTAAAGGGCAACGCTGAAATTATTTAAAAACATAAAGGACCAAATCGGGAAAAAAAAAAGAAGATAAAGGACTAAATCGTTAACTGAAATTAAGTTAAGGGATCACGAGTGGTATTTAGCCTATAATAAAATATAGTTAATATTATTCTATAAGATATACAAGCATTAGAAAAACAATTAAATATTTTAAAAGAACTCAATGTCATAAAAAAAAAATTAATTTTGATTTCATTATTAAAATAGAATTTCAATGTCAAGATTATAAGAATCACTAAGTTTTAAATAAATTTTAAGATTTTTGCAACATAATTTTAAATTTTTATAAAAAATGACTTAAATATTTCAATACAAAACAAAAATTCAAAAATCTCCTCATAAGTTTTATATTGTTAGAATATTCTATTAAGTAGGTCAATTGTTTGTTCTACGATATATATATATATATACAAAATAATGAATATTAAAACACTATTTAGTGACTCAAAGTTTAATTGTTTCCATTTAGAGGAATTTTTCACTTAAATTTATTAATAAATTTGTCTCTTGTCTAATATTGATAGTAAATTGATGCTTTTGTTTTTCTTTAGGGTTTCTCTTTTTAGAATTTTTGAAATTTAGGTTAGAAATGTACAGTAGATAAAAATGCTAAATGTATAATTTCGATTGAAAAATGAAAAGATATTATACTAAAATAACATAATAAAATATTCTCTTTGATTTTTTTATAAGAGATAATTGAATCAACAAAAGTTAATGTATTTGGTCCATATAATTTTAGTTTTGAGTAATCTTTTTTTTAAATTATTTTAATATGACAAAACTTTTTAGTAGATATAACTATAATACATATAAATATTTAGTAAAAAAAATTAAATGTCCTTAACAGTTTAAAGTTATGTGCGGCCAGACGTCTCAAACAGTTTAAATTCATTTAATTTGATTTTTATTATAACTATTTTTAAAATTACTGACTTAATTGATGAATGATATACCAACTATATAAAACTTTTAAAATTTCGGATACATGAAAATTAAACTTTTAAAATTATGTTTCTCCATACTTGTGATGCATATTGTCACACATTTGAATGATTGATCGAGCAACTAAAGAAAATAAATATTCCTGACAAAGCATAAAAGATTACTACATTCCGGGAATAATAATTACTAACATACGTGGACTCGTGTACTACCTTATTTTGAGCTTAAATATGAACCACTTGCCTGACACAATTTGTTTGTAGTAAGTACTCATGTTTATAGCGAATATATGAAGACATCAATTATTATTTTTTGACAGAAGAATATATGAAGATATCATTGGTGCTATATATGAATAATTTTATAAAAATAAACAATATTTTATTAAAGAAATGATATACTCTCTACGTTTTTATTTATAAAAAAACATATTAATGTATTTAATTTAAAATATAAATGAAACACATCAATATTTTTTTTTTTATAAATAGAACCGAAAAGAATATACATATGTAGCAAATACATGAAGATATTATTTGTGCAATATATGAATAATTTCAGAAGAAATAAACAAATTTTAGTGAAGAAAACGTATGCGAGAACAATTTTTAAATATTACATAAGAGAATATCTTCTAGATAATATATAATTAAGTAATTGAGCTCAAATAATTAATAAATTTTATTTAATGACGGTTTATTCGAAAAAATTTAAATTTGAATTTTGACTTGTACAATATTTAATCAGATTTTACTTTTCTTTTCTCTTGAACAGAAGTGCAGATCAAATTGCAATTGCAAAGAGTTTTGCCTTTACACTTTTTAGATCAAGTCAATTTTGACATCTATTTATTTTCTACGGGTTTGCAATTTTGCATTGATAAATGTAATTTTTTTTATTTAATAAATTTAATTTAATTATATTATATTTTAGAAAAACTATTTTAAAATAACAACTATTCTTTAGAGAAATGACAAATGTTTGTTAAAAGTAAAAATGTTAGCGGAAAAAATTGAATTCACAATCTTTTATTTACCTGACTCTTAATTTTCATCCACAAACTACCATCTTTTTTTATCATTCAACCTTTTTAAATGGACGGTATCTTTATTTTCTACAACATGTTATGTTAGAGTCTTTACTTCATGTTTATTCTTATAGTGTGACCTCCATCTAAATGAGAGTTGAAGGAAGCTTGAGAGAATTTGACTTTCCTTAATTAGGTTTAATTTATTGATTGAATTCTGACTAGTAAGCCTTTTTTTAATGTATTGCCTATCTAAGTTATTCAAATGGAAATGTTACAAAGAGTAAACTCCTTGAGTTCAACCTTTTTAGTTGTAGCAGTAAATTTGTTGTTTGACTTTAGAGATGAATGCACTCTTATCACGATAGATAATGTTATGATCTAAAGAAGGATTAGAGGGGAACTAAAAATCACTAATTTTTTTGTAAATAATTCATTAAGAGTATATGTTTAACTTCATGTGAAAATTATTTGAACCCAAAATAACTATAAAATTCCAATTGACCATACCCAAGATAACCATACATATGCATTTTTATAAAATTCTTAGAATGCATTCATATGATGGTTTGTGATTGACCTACTAAGCCGAAGATTAGGCATTACAATACATTTAATATTTGTATTAAACAAACTTCAAGAGAAAAGAATGTAACCTCAAAATGATACATACAATTGTGAAAGTTTTCTACACAATCCCTAACAAGTGAAATCTCTTTCACAATGCCATAACTATACAAAGAAACTAAAAGAAAAGACAGAGACGAAAATGAAGAAGAACAATACGATGTTAGATAAAGTGATAAATGGAAGGAACACACGTTTTTCTCAAACTAAAGTAAACTTCTAGAAATACTTGATTTAGACAATATTTACCTAAATAGACATCATTTATACTAGGGCACAAGTTTAAACTCGACATATCCATTTTTCTTTACATTTAATGTGTATAACTTTCGTTGGTAAACTTTTTATAAAAAAAATGTCATGTGAAAACATTTTGTTCCACAACATTTACATTTTAAGAGGACTATCAATTTCAAACTATTTATAGATTCTCTCATTTATTTGAACATATCATCTAGCCTACCATTAGACCAATTTTACTTTGGTGTACCATAAGAGCCATCAACGAATTAACTATTTTTGGTGAATATGTCTCTAAAGAAATAGTCTAATAGTTTGACTAGAAAGATAAAGGTATATGCAAGAGGTCCAGAGTTCAATATAATTGCTCGCACTAACACATAAAGGTATATGCAAGAGGCCGAGAGTTCAATCTAATTGCTGGCACTAACGTTTCTCCCCTCCGCTAGCATATATATACTAATAACTATATTAACATTCGCCTATAAAAAAAAATACATCTAAAAATATTCTCAAAGTGAATTTTGGAATATAACACGAGTTTACTTTCTATACATATCATCCAATCAAATCTTATCATCTAAATATGTCCTAAATCTTATTTCCTAAAATACCTACACAAATATCAAAATGATAATATCTAATAAATTATTTTACATTGTCTAGTCAATAACCATGAGGCATTGACATGTTGTAGCTAATCAATGAAGGTACTATTAGATACTAGTATTTCCTAATAAGATATACTACCTTGTTACCTATAAATTATTTGCCAATCCTTCATTTTCACATAATCCAAACAACTTAATGACTTCATCTGTACCTCAAATTGATGTCGTCCGTGCATGGATACTCCAAACCTGGAAAAGTTTCCATGCTAGAGACTTCGCACTAGTGTTAGAAAAGATGCAACTCTTGAACTCCCAATGGTACAATTTGAACATTAACCTGTTTGAGCCTGTGCTCCTTGGCGAACTTCATTCTCTATGATTTGAGACTTCTTTTCTGATTCCTCCCTTCTTCATTTAATTTTATCTTCTGCCTTTTTCTACACAACCAGTTTCTTCGTTTCACTTTTAATTAGATTCTGTTAGCAGTAACACTGCATATATATTCTTATGTGCTACCCTAACTACTATATATATGTTTTTATCTAGGTTCCCAAGTATGGAGTCCCTAGCAAAATGAGTTATCACAAGAATTCAAAGTTCAAACCTTACCATGACCCCAAATGTGACATTTTTTGGTAAAACCAAGGTATCCGCACACACAACTGCGAAGACTACCCCTCAAGGTAACTGAATTCATTTGCTAACAAATCCAAACATATGTTTTTCCATACACACTAACCGGAAACCGAACACCCGACCAAATAATTAAGCAACCCTAGCATCAACCACTTGTGTCACACCATATTAGTAATGCGACATACAATTTTTATACTAAAACTAAAAATTGTCTACAAATGGCCTCAAATGAATTTTATCTTCCTTGCATCGGAAAGCATCTGAATAGACTAGAGGGAACAGGAAAACTATTGTGTTGTAAGTATATAATAATACCCTTAAAAATATAGTGATACCCAAGCTCTCAAAATTATCAATACAATGAAACTAGAAAGCATGTTGATAACAACAATACCAAAAGCCTCAGATCAATAGATTTGGTACCGGATTTTCGTGATTTTGACATAAATCAATGAGACTGAGGTTGACATTGATCAATCATTAAATGTCAATTGGAGGTAATACAAAATAATTAATGTCATTATAGTCTGCTTTTGATATGATTGATGATTATGATTTCATACAATAATGCTTATTTATATTTGTAAAAGTAACAGACTCGAAATCCTAATTAAATAGGGAAACAAATCATGATAATAACAAAGAAATATGAAAATTAATCTTAAGTGGTAGTCTAAGATACTCAAAAGATAATATCAAGGTATTACAAGACATTTTTGTATCTTCTAACGAGTACAAAAAAACAAATATTGCCGAATGATACAAAGCATCATAGATTGTGCTTTCAAGAAAGATGCAAAGAAGATAGCTGAGAGGCAAATTGCAAGGTTGATGTATCAAGTCAAACCCTTTTAAGTTAACTATAATATTTTTGTTGCAATGACACATGCCAATGGCAATATGGCGCTGGCATGAAACTCCCAAGCCTTTAAGAAATGAGAAGTCCATTTCTCAAAGAAATTGAGAACATTTTCAACTACCGAGATAAAGTGCATCAAACATGGGAAATGCTATCATGGCAGGTGACTTCAAAGATCGAAGAGAGATGCATTCTACTAATTTCTTTGTGAATAACCTACCTAGTGGGCAGGTTCAAAATATTCATGGTGAAATAGCCAAATCCAGTGTCATGTGAAACGTATATAAAATAAGTGAGAACAATAATCCCATATCATAAGCTTTGTCTCTAATTCTACAAGAGTCAAGACTACTTGGATTTCATCAAATAGATAATCATTGGACAAATGAAACTCAACAAATGAGTAGTGGGAAATCAATGAAACTACACAAATGAGTAGTTTGAGAGTGACACTAAGAGCAACTACTTTATTTAAACGCTGTCATGATGCATGAATCAACTGATTAATTTTTCATTCTGCGTGACGGCAACTAGCTTGAAAAGAGGATAAGAAGCAATGTTCAAACTTCTTCTAAAATACAATATGACAAATAAAATGATGTATAAAAGCTACCCCCAATATCATAGCTAACGTCGTTCTAGTGTGATAAATAATACAAGGTGGAAACATATATTATTCCTAATGCTTCCACAAAGAAAAAAAAAAAGGAGAGGCATAAGAGATACAATGATTGCTCTAAAATAACAATTAGATGGAGAAAAAACAATGTGTATCGAATGTAATCCAATTTTTAATTATCAGACAAAAATAACAAGATTCTTACCAAAATTGTATGAACCCTTCAGCATCTGAAACACGTCAACTGATTCTCTTTAAATGAATATATGCTAGTATTCTCCGTTGGATAAAATCATTTTTCATACATTTCTTCCAATTTTCTCCGTTGGATAAAATCCTTTTTGGAACATTTCTTCGATCCACTGCTTAGCCTCATCTCTTCTCCCATTAATTGAGAAACCATGTACCATGATATCATAAGTCCAACCATTAGGCTCATAACCCCTTTGACGTATCCTATCAAACAGCCTAAGTGCTTGGTCCAAATCAAAATGGATTACTCTTCTCAGTAGCAGATTGTATGTGTAAATGTCAAGCGGAAAACACAATGCTATTAACTCCTCCAATTCCTCAATAGAATGGTTTCCTCTGAGACAACCAGAAAATGCACCAATGACAAAGCTCAGTGTAGAAATAGCAGAACTTTCTCCCTCTTTTGCTCCTCTTGATTGAATACATGTATCATAGACTTCCCGCGATATCAAAGAATGAAAAAGAAGTACGTTGCCGAGATAAGAAGTTAACCCGCGACCCATTTTCAAGTACATATGAACAAGATTTATCGCGTCATCATATCTTTTCAATGAACAAAGCTTCTGCACAAGATTCTCATAGCATTGAATGCTTGGATTTAATCCCGCGTTTAACATTTCAAACAACAAATCTTGAGCAATGTCAACCTTATTGGACTTGCTGAGACCGTTAATCATGGAGTGATATAATTTTCTACTAACTGCACCCTGGTGCCGGATACTATTAAAGAAAGTCAAAGCATCAGCAAGCCTTCCACTTTTCACATAACTATTCAACACAAGAGTTTGAGAAGAAATATTGGGCGCAATGTTATTCTTTAGCATCAACTCAAATATTTCCCTGGCCAGCTCTGTCTTATTGGCATGCCCAGCTGCATCAATGAAAAAGTTGAAAATCTCAGTATGAGGTTTGCCATGAGTCAGCATGTCCAATAAATTGAAAACACGTGACATTGGATTATTCATTTTAAGTAGACTGCAAATAACAGCTCTGCATAAGGACCGTGTCAGAACAATATTCTTCTCTTTCATTTCAACCAGAAGACGAGCAGCAATATCTGCTCTATTTGACTTAACAAAACCCATAATCATCTTACAGTAGGACAGTCTAGCAGTTGCACTGTTAAGCTCCTCGTGCATCAAATAACCGTCTTGTACTCTTCCAGCGCGGCACAAAGCTGATATAAACTTGTCATATGTAGCAGCGCTCGGCGTAAAATCCCTCTCTAAGGCAAGATGGATCAGTTCCTTCATCTCATCAACCTTGGACTCTCTACACAAAGCATTGGCAAGTGTGGTAAAGGTTTGCCTATCAGGAAAAAAACCTTTACTGATAGAAGTTTTGAACACACTGCACGCCTCTTGAAGACTCCCATCCCAACACAAAGTAAGTATCAAATACTTGTAAGCCATTTGATTCGGATTCAGTCCAAACTGAGACCTAGATTTGTACAATTCGAGCGCGACATCCACCATCCCAGCTTTGCAAAAGAAACACAATACTGCATTCATGGTAACCATATCAGGGGGAGTACAAGACTCAGTCATATCCATCAACAAATCATAAACAGCGTGAAGTCGGTTCTCCCTCAAAAGCCTACAAATCAACATGTTATACCTTATAGAACCAGGAACATACCCTTCAGAATCTCTCTTCTGCCTAAAAAACTCCAAAGCCTGATCCAACCTACCTCCCTTCACAAGACCCTTTACACAAATACCATAAGCATGTTCCAAAGGAACAAAGCCCAAGTTCCCAATCTCCCTAACCAACTCAACAGCCTGCTCAAACCTATTGCTCTCACACAAAGCACCAACAAGAAAACTCACCTCAGAACCATGCAACTCTTTCCCAGTACTCAACAAGGAGTTGACATATTCTTCAGCCTCATCCAACCTACCTTGTTTACACAAACACTTAACAACAATGGCCCTAGTAATACTTGTCTCATAGCCCCTAATACGAATCTGATTGAGAATGATATCAAAAGCATTAAAATAAGTCTCTTCAGCAAGAGCATTGAGTAAAACATGGTAAGCAAAACCATCCAAGTCAAGACCTTGAAAACGCATTTTACCAAACAAGTGGAGTGCAACATCAGGTTTACCAGCAATAGCATAACCAATAACAAGGGTATCATTAAAACGAACCCTATGATCGAAAACACGCTTCCGGAACGTGTGGAGGAAATCAAGAACCAAAGGCATGAGATTGGCACGTGAAAGGATACGGAAAATTGCGACGAAAGTAGCGCGTGTGTGGTGGAAATAAGGCTGACGACCGGCCCAATCGAAGAATTTGAGGCAAGAGAGGATGTCATTGCGGTCGCCGCCGTGACGGAGGACACGGAGGACGAAGGGTTCGGAGAGAGGGAGTGAAAGAGAGGAAAGTGAAGCGGAGAAATCGTCGCCGGAAGAGATTATTTGGTAGATGCGAAGGAGGAGTGGGTCATCGGAATTTTGATGGGCTACGAACCAGGTTTTGAAGGTGGAAGCGACGTCGTTTTGGGTGATGGAGAAAGAAGGTGTTGGTGAAGAAACAGATGAATATGGCGATGATGATGATGATGCATAGTAAACGTAATGGTTGTTGGAGACAGTGATAATGGAAGATGAGAAGAGGGATTTGAGATTGTGTTTGTGTTTGGTTACTACATGTTTCAATGGCAGCATGCTGAATAGGGAACACACTCTTTGATGTGATTGTGTTCCAAGTGTTTGTGAAAATGCTTGTGTTGTTTTGTTTTGTTTCGCGAGTTTCAGTGAGAGGTCAAAAGTGAAAACAATGTAGTCTTCACCAGCTTCTTCGAGTATGTTTCGTGCACGAGGGTTTTCTTCATTGACCTGTCTTTCAAACTCAAATATCACATAGGTAAGGTAAATGCTAGTTTTATATGATCCAAATCGAAATCTATAGAAGAAACATGTACTTTACTATAATAATTATTATGATGATGATGATGAACCCATCCCGGAGAAACGGGGCTGCTCGGAAGTTTGAATTTTGAGTGTTTCGGATGGGCCGAATTTTGGAAATTAGGTTTTGACAGTGTATGTATCGGACTAAAAATCGTAAATGGAGAGTCAGCTATAATTGTGAGTAGGGGTGTACATGGGTGCGGGTCGACCCGCCAACCCGATCACCCAACCCAATTTTTACCAGTATCCGATCACTTTTGGGTCCAAATCCGACCCGGTAACTAGTTATATTTTTTTCAAAATTTTGTTTGGCAGCCGCAGTATATTATTAATAACTGATTTTTATATGAATGCTGATCCAGGGTGTTTATGCGTCTAGCCTAAATACTTGATTTTTCTCGCAATTTAGCGTTTAATTGGTTTTGCCCTTGTAATCTCGTATACGCATACTCATAAATTTCGTATATAATTTTTGAATTCTCTCTTTCAAAAGTGCAATTTAATTTTCGAGTTAAATACTATTTATTTAAATGTTATATTTTGTTATAATTTTACATAATAAAGGTATGAACGGAAAGCTTATGCTTATAATGAATTTAATTTAAATTTTTTACATTTGTTAAATACAAATTTTTTCAGTTAAATACTAATTATAAACAAAAATGATGCTTATACAAAAGTTTATGGTGAATTTAGTTTAAATTTTTAATATTTAAATATATTTAACACTTTTTTTAGTATTTTATTTGAAAATAGTAAGTACTCTAACTATAAATAAATGAAGCACTACTATTAAAAAATTATGGTAGCTTAGTAAACTAAAATGGTTGGTGGGTTATGTCGCAAGATGAAAGTAATGTGGTGGACCAAATAGGAATGCTAGCTGTTTTCTCCTCACTTTTATTATTAATATTTGTTTTTGCACATTCCCAATTATTCCCTTCCAGACTTTCAGGAACTTGCTAAGTGCTTGCACTTGAAGTTGACATTGCTTAGAATTGATGAATTTTTATATTTTATTGATATACTGTTGTTGAATTTATTTATGTATTTGAAGATTGTTGAATTTATTTATTTTTGTGAGAGGTTGATGATTTTTTTAAAGAATTGAATGATGTGATTGAAATTTTATAATTTTTGAGACATTTAAGTATTAAATATATTCTCATTAAATATATTTTCCCGTAAAATAAAAAACAAGTTATTATTTATGTATAACCCGTCAACCTAACCCAACCCAACCCGTTTTTGATCGGGTCGGGTCGATTTGGGTTAAATGAAAAAAATACGGGTTTAGAACTTAACCCAACCCAAAGATAATCGATCGGGTCGAGTTTTATCAAAACCGGCCCAACCCAACCCACATACACCCCTAATTGTGAGTTTTGAAATTGTGTGTATTTGTAATTTGGCATTCTACTTTTATGAAATACATCAATTTACGCTTTTAAATTATTTAAAATTACTCATAATGTTTATTCTTATAAGTAGTTTTGTTAGATGCTAAACGTTAATATATCTAATTTATGATTTTGAGTAAATGATGACTTTTGAGTTTTGAAATTGTAAGTATTAATTAATTTAAAATTCTAAATTTATAAAATATCAAATTGTTTTTCTAAATTATTTGAGATTAGTCAAAATGTTGTGACTTGTGAAGTCACCACACCCAAAACACTTTTTAGATTGGTTAAAAACTTTTTTTTTTAATGTGTATTGAATTTCTATCATTCGAACTCTAAAACCAATTAACACTAATCAAAAGTTTAATACGTATAAATTGTAATTTTTATTGGTTAAAAATTTGCTTATAGGACAAAAGATAATATCACTTAACATGATACATCATCATCTCTCATAGAGCTATTTGACACATGAAACATTTTAAGTTTTTGATTGATGTAAGGTAATTTCAGGGAGTAGTATGATAATTCATAAATTTAAAGTCTGAAGTTGACTAAGGCTTACAATTTAAAGACTCAAAATAGTGATTTACTCTAAATCGGACATATAACCATTTTGGTCATTGAATCTGCAGGGCGCTATTACTTTTGCTCTATGACTCAAACAAAAATTCAAATGAGTCTGCGACTCGTCCAAATTTTTTTCAATTTGATACCTCATATTAAGTTGGCCGTTAATTTGATGACATGGATGATTATGTGATATATAATGTGTCACTATCACCCGTCCATAGCTTAGTAGGCGGATACCAAAATGATAATATAATATTTCTTTTCAAAAAAAAAATTTATAAAATCTAAAATATTTATTGATTGTAATACCTATTGTATTCATCATTCTCATCAATCATCTATAACCCTAAATCTAACATTTCTTCATCTTCCAATTTCTTCTTCGGATTTTTTTCTTCATCTTCTTCTCCTAGATATTTAATTCAAATTGTGTACCTTGCAAATTACATTTTTTTTTAAAAAGTCATTTTTGGGCTGAAATATATTATTATAAATTTCTTATAATTTAATTTATATATACTATATAAATAAAATTACATTGTTAATCAAATTACAACCTTTAAATCATTTGTAATATTTAACTTTTGTCATAATTATTTATAAAGTCACATGCATAATTAATCATAATTTGTCGACTGTATAATTTATTTTATATTGTACATGCGAATTAAACTCAATTTCTATTCGAACATTCTTTTATAGCAATAAATGTCCTTTTAAAAAAATAATAACATATTGTATTATTTAAAACTTTTTTTTAGATGACTGTGGATTAATGCTTAAAAGTTTTTATTTATAGACAAAATAGTAAACACTATCAGAATCTAGCATACACAAGTGAGAAGCAGAAGTAAGTCGGAGACGAAAAGTGAGAACAGAAGCAGCGGAAGAAATTTGAGTCTGGGCTTTGGAAACGCACTGTCGTTTACTCCTCTAATCTTATTCAGCGTAATTATTCTTCTTCTTATCTTCACTTTTCCGCCCTAATTATATGTCAACGTTTCTTCATTTCTTTATGCTTTCGCTTATATTGAAGATTTCGTTAACTTCATCATTGTCTTCATTCCATCAATTAACTCAAATTATATGCTGATATTTAAATTTATTTTTAAGACATTCAATTGAAAGCTCCAAATCATTAATTTCATTCAACACTATCAATTTCAAATCTCATTATTCTGAAATTTTACTAGTTTTATTACGGACTATGCCACCATACAATTTTAGCGGTTAAATTGATTATTTACGAATTTAAAACAAAAAATCCTCTTGCAGTACATTCAAACTCATCTTCATGAATCGCTCATCAATGTGTGAACCAAATGTTTGTTAAAAGTCCACAATAAGTAGGTACCCTTTGTTTCTTTGTTTGTTTCAGATTCCATTTTTGTGTTCTTCTAGCATACATGGGTTTTATGACTTTGAGTTTACCAATATCCGTGCGATTTGAGGCCACTGGTTTTAATGGTTTGCCACCATATCGGCCTCGTCTTTCAATCAGAAAGCCATCTTGGGTTGTGAGGACGGAGTCGAATGTTCGGAGAAAAATAAGGAAGAAGCCGGATCCACCTTGTGTGGTATGTGAGGGGAGTGGAAGAGTGGATTGTCATTGTTGTCAGGGAAAAGGAAGGACAAATCAAGTTCATTTGGAAATGCTTCCGAAAGGCGAATGGCCAAATTGGTGTAACACTTGTGGTGGAAGTGGTCTTACTTTCTGCTCACGCTGCCTTGGAACTGGAGAATTTAGGGGTATTATGGGCTTTCAATTCATGAAAATGGGCAATCATAAATCCCAATAGTATACAAGTATCAGTTTCTTCTTCTTCTTGGGTGATGATAGATATTAGGTTTGAGGTCATATAGAATATCATGGTACAGAAGCTTGACTTGTAATTGTAGAATAATTAATCTCAATCACATTATGGAAAACTTTCTTTAAATACATTGTTCAACTTCCTACTTCCCTGTGCTGTTTGATTTTGACTTGCAGTTTGATATGCTGTCACTTGCTTTTTCTTACTGAATATTGTGACTTGAGTAGCTAATATACAGCTTTGAAATATCTGTTAGTGTTAGATGATGATTCTGGATGGACTGAAATATATATAGTTTCCTGAAAGAAAAAGGGTCAAATGAAAAATAAAGGGAAGAGAAAGACTATTTATTCTTTTCAGAGATGTGTTTTTATACTACTTGCATATTAGACTATGTTAAATGCTCCTACCCATTCTAAACAAATCAATTTTCAACTTGTTTACTGGACATAGAGAGTGCTTAATCGAATTGACTTCGTAAGCTTATATCTTACATAAGCAATACTTATTCAAATGATCTATGGAAACATTTTATATATTATTTAGAAATTTGAATGCGTAAATCTGGTTTATAGGCACTTGTAGTAATCTGACATTTCTGGTCAACTTTGGAGGAACATAATTCATAATGCAAACAAACGAAGAGCACAACCAACCTTGCATTGAAAACTCATTTTTACAGTGGAGTCAATGGCAGCTTTTGGATTCTCTTCTACCTACCGGTGGATTCGCTCATTCTTTTGGCCTTGAAGCAGCAGTTCAGTCCCACTTAGTGTCTGATTCCAATGAACTCAAGACATTTCTTATTCATATATTGGAGAATACAGGGAGCTTATTCCTTCCTTTTGTGTACTCGGCTTGCATGTCACCTAATCTCGAAACATGGCATAAGCTTGACAGGACATTGGATGCTACCTTTACTAATGAAGTGGGCCGAAAGGCATCAATCTCGCAAGGATCCGCATTAATGAGGGTAGCTTCAGCTGTGTTTTCTGAGATTCCCTCTCTCAAAACCATGAGAGATGAATCTCTGAAGTTAGGTACTGTTTCTTTTCATCATGCTCCTATATTTGGACTAACATGTGGAGCATTGGGATTCGATGGTACAAGTACTCAGAGAGCTTACATGTTCATCACAATGAGAGATTTGATATCTGCTGCTACAAGGCTGAACTTGATAGGACCCCTTGGTGCAGCAGTGTTGCAACATCAAGTTGCTCCTATTGCTGAAGTTATATTAGAAAAATGGATGAATCGTGAAGTTGAGGACGCCTGTCAAACTATGCCTCTTCTTGATACTGTGCAAGGTTGCCATGGTTATTTATTTTCAAGGCTGTTTTCATCATAAAAGGCACAAATATTATTTTGCACATGGAATCATTGCTTTGGAACTTGTAAGGGCTTCTAGCTCTGCTATGTGTTTTCACGATTGTGCGTGTGATGCAGTGGTTTGTACGGTGACTTTCTCTAAACAAACAACTTTTATACTTGGTCAGATTGGAAATGCATAAATGCTGAGTGACAGTGAATTTTGATTTTCCTGATTTGTTGGTGGAGCAGATTGCTGGTTAATTACAGCAGCGAGTGGTTTTGGTTTTCTTGCATTGCTTGTGGTACAGATTTGCTGTTTTATTCAGCAGTGAATGGTGCTTTTTTGAAGTGTCCTAGATGGCTATTGAATGCGGTGTTTATGGGCTGAGGAATGCAAGGGTTCAATGTTGTTTGTGTAGAATGTGAGTGTGTGTTCTTGTTGTCATCAACTATGTTTGTTGCTGGGTATGATTTTTGTTTTCTTTTCTGTTTCAGCTGTTTTGATTAGCAGATAATATATCCTATTCAGGTGTGTTAGTCATGAACTGTCTCTTGTGTGATGCAAGTTAACTAACTTTGTATTATTACTGCGTGGTACTTTGAAGATGGGTAAAGTTAGTATACAGTGATGCCGAATGTAGACACTATTGATAAAAAGGCTATTTATCGAAAAAATGCCTCATATCTAGAAGGTTTAAATGCAATTTTAGTTTTCATATTTTAACTAATTTGCAATTTTAATCCCCTTATTTCTAATTTTGCGATTTCGGTCCCCTATTTTAATTGATGCTTAATTTTGGTCCCTCTATTTCTAATTTCGCAATTTTGGTCTCTTTATTTCTAATTTCGCAATTTTGGTCTCTCTATTTTAACTGATTTGTAATTTTAGTCCTTCTATTTCTAATTTTTCAATTTTGGTCCCTTTATTTCTTAAAATTGAGTCATTTTGTAAATCTAATAGATCGCATACTTTTTTTAATAAAATTTAATGATTACATTTAAAAAAATATATAACAATACGAAAATATTAGATATTTATTTTCAAAAAATATTTTTTATAATAAAAAACTATTTAAAAAGTAGTTTTTAATTATTTAAAACTAATTAATATTAAAAATAGTTTTATTTATTATTTTTTTAAACTGATTTCAAAATTTATTATTTTAAAAACTTTTTTTTGAATAATTTTTAATTATTATTTTTATAAATTCAATTATTATTATAAAATAAAACAGAATTTTTATTATATTTAATATATTAAAAACAGGATTACATGAATTTTTAATATATTTTTATCATATTTAAAAGAAAATAGAATCTAAATAAAAATTTATTTTTATGATAAAACAGAATTTTA
>JBBPBQ010000004.1:47789162-47831000 GCA_037974755.1 Cicer yamashitae
TCAAGACAAACTTTGAATGTGGACAATTTTATAGGATAAATACATATGAATTTACAAAATAACATATTTGTGTAATAATTTCAAATTATCGTGCCTTTCTAAAATAATATAAAATTGAAATTGAAGTTTATATATATTCTTATAATCTTATTTATTTTTAATTTGTAATTTGATTTTGATTTTAATTAAACTCTATTGTTGAAATTATTTGAAATCATGTGCCGCAATTTTAATTTTTATTTAACTTAATTTTTATAGGATATTAAATGCATTAACTTTCTATTTTATTGACATCTAATAAATTTAATTATTACTATTTGTTTGAAAATTGAGAATCTAAATAAATTCTATTATTACTATAATTTTAAATTTTGACAATAATTATTTCATTTTATAAAATATCGGGGTCTATTAAAATGCTTTGCAAGATGATTGGGGTGTGAGGAGCTACCAAATGTTTACATAATAAGTTGTATTTGTTTATATTATAGATTTGTAATTTTTTCTGCAAATATTTATTGGAAATCTTTTAAACTTAATTTAAAATTATAATAATTTATTTAATAATATTGATTGTGAATTATTTTAACTATAAATATAATACAATTATAGTTAATGTTTACGTTATTTAATACAGTAAGGACAAATAATAAATTCAATTAAAATTGATCATTGAATTGATTGAAACTATTATTATATTGTTATAATTTTGAATTTTTTATTTTTATAGAATTTCGCTAATATGTGCATTAAGAGCACAAGTTAAAGATTTCAAAAGTAGAATTTTGTTGTTGAGAAACTTAGAAAGAGTGACCATATAAATATATATATCATTGAATATAAATTATTATTTTTTTATATTTTTATATGTATATCTATTTGATTTATATTTTTCCTTTAATTACTTTTTATATATCAAATAAATTTATCATATTTAATCTGAAATGAAAACATGAATTTTAATATGTATTTCAAAAAAATAATTTGACTTTGTTTTTTGTTTTACAAATTTAAAATCATCATTATTATTGTATTTATTGTTATATGTATGAGAGAAAAAACTCTTGAAAAATCTCTACATATATATTTACCTAATAAAATATTTCTCATTTTAATCTTAGTATTGATTCTTCCATCACCTTAAATATATTATCTCTAAAAAAAAACCTTAAAATATATCCCAAGAAAGTGTAACTAACTTTAAGCTAGATATAGGAATGCTCTAAAAATAACAAAATCATTAATCAATCAAATTATCATATTTATTTTCATATTTCTTTCAAAAAAAATATTTTTTTATTTTCAAGACACAAAAATCAAGTCAATCAAATTTAACAATAAAAACTATGCATGAATTAAGAAATTTATTTGATTTCTTTTATTGATTTTTTAAGTAAATAAAATATTAAATCAACATAAGTAACGAAAAAAAATCAGCATAAAAAGAAAACAATCAAATTAAGAGACTCTTACTTCTTTATTATTCGTTCTTGAGGTAACTGCATATAGCGGTTTATGCAACCCGATCACCAAATTCAATCCGATTTTTATCCGGTCACTTTTGTGTCTGACCCGACCTAACCCGTTGAAACTCGCTTATATTTGGTTCAGATAATAGGTTAAACAGTTTCAACCCGTCGACCCGACCCATTAATTAGTTATATTTTTTTTAAAATTTTGTTTGGCAGACCATAAACTGTCTCTTTGAAAGAGCAATCTAATTTTTAAACTGTCTATTTAAAAGAGCAATATAATTTTTGAGTTAAATACTATTTATTTAAATGTTATATTTTGTTATAGTTTTGAACGGAAAGCTTATACTTAATTTAGTTTAAATTTTTTATAGTTGTTAAATACAAATTTTTTGAGTTAAATACTATTCATTATTCATTTGAGTTAAATACTATTTATGAGCAAAAATAATGCTTATGCAAAAGTTTATGCTTAAGATGAATTTAGTTTAATTTTTTTTACAAACACTTTTTTTAGTATTTTATTTGAGAATAATAGGTACTCTAAAAATAAACAAATGAATCACTACTCTTACAAAATTATAGTAGCTTACGTGGCAGAGCTTATTTGGGAGTGATGTGGCCGAGCTTATTTGGGAGATGGGCACTTCCACCCCAGGATCATGATGATGAAGGCTCACCAAGTGAAAAACCAACAAGTTCAATACTTCACAAGTGTGAGTTTTGTGAGAGATTTTTTAGCTCCGAAAAAGCATTAGGTGGTCACAAAAGATTCCATCTTCAAGCTCTAAAGAAAGAGGATGATGCTAATATTAATATTAAAATCAAGGATAATGGTAAGTCTTCTTATGATGATGGAAATAAAATATGTCATGTTTGTAAGAAGAATTTTCCATCCAATAAAACCATATATGGTCACACGAGATCTCATCCTGATAGGGTATAGAGAGGTATTCACCCTAATAAGGATAATTATAATATTGATTATTATGATGATCATGATCAATATTTTCTTTCTCCACCAAAAGAATTTGTTATTGATGGTGAATCAAATTCTTGGCCACCAAAATAATTTAAAACCGATAAAAGGGGAAGAAAATATATTCGTTGTAAACAAGTTGTTAATGCTTCTCACATACTCATGCATATGTCTAGGGATACACGTTTGCATAATAACCTCAATGAGAATTTGGATAATAAGGCTAAGGACTAAAAAGTGCTACCTAGTACTAGTGGTCTTATTGGTGACAACATGTATGAAATCAAGAATAACAATAGCAAAAGAACGAAGTTGTTGGTGAAATTGAAGAATCCATCTTCAACATCTAAAGACAATATTTTGATGGAAAAAGATTGCTACCAACATAGTTCTTACGACGGTGAAGAGAAAAATAGTAACATGCCTCATGATGAGATTAGAGAATCAAGTCAATCGATATCAAGAAATATTCTAGGTTTTGATTTAAATAATGCACCAAATAATGTGGGTGATCAAACAAACTAGTTTTTTTTTTTTTAATTATTATTATGGGTCACTTGTTTATATATATATTTATTTTTATTTTTTTTACAATGAAAATTTAAAATAAGGAGATGATACCTCAATCCAAAGTAGAAATATCTTAGGTTCACTAAACACTTACAAAGGAATTTACATTTGTATCCCTTCAACCACACTTCTATATCTTATGTTTAAGAAGTTTATCTGTATGTTTTACTCTATTTTATTATATGGTTGTGTTATGTATTGACATGAAATATCATTGGTGATTTTCATAAATATATTAGTGGTGGTTATGTTTCTATAAATATTGGTAATATTTACTAACCCTATTTTCTATTTGCGAGAGAGTTAATTAATTAGGTAATCCTAGTTAATCAATTAAAATAAACTTAGACTTTTTTTTTGACATCAACTTAGAATCGGTTAAAATAGAGTAATTGAGTTAAGCAATTAAAGGCCATTCTGTTTAACATTTTTCAAAAAATTATTTATATATTATTTTATCTTTTTGTCATAATATTTTGAGAAAATAATTTTATAAATAAAATTTCAAATGAAAAATTAGTTTAAATAATTTATCTTAAAATATTATTTTACGTATTTTTTCTATTTGCTACAATTTTTTTTAATAATAAAATTTCAAAAAATAATTAAAATAAAAAACTATTTTGAAAAGTTATTTTATAATAAATATTTAAGTTATTAAAATTTCTAATAATAGATATTTAAGTTATTAAAATTTCTAATAATAGATATTTAAGTTATTGAGTGTCAAAAATATATATTTTTTACATCAATAACAAACTTATCTATTATAATGGCTAAACTTATCTATTAGGACAAGATAATAACCAATTAGACTGTCCATGCATTATTAAGGAGACACAGTTATAAAACCCGACGATAGTTACATTATACTGTACTCACTATTTATATTAACATGGCACTCAACTATTTCAACTTTACCGATTATTAAAAAAACAAAAATTCATTATAGTCACAGTTACTTTGTTTCCACTTGAAAACCATTTTTCTACTTACTAAAATTCATTAATTATCATGGAACAAGAAAAAGTCAACGAGAGTGATACTAATGGATTGAAAAAAGGGCAGTGGTCATCACAAGAGGATGAAATATTAGCAGCATATGTTAAAGAACATGGAGAAGGAAATTGGAATTTAGTTTCCAAGAATACAGAACTTGCTCGATGTGGAAAAAGTTGTCGTTTAAGATGGTCGAATCATCTAAAGTTAGATTTGAAAAAGGGTCCATTAAGTATTGAAGAAAAACAAAAAATCCTTCTACTTTATGATAGGTTGGGACCCAAATGGTCTAAAATGGCTCTCGAGGTTTGTATTCAACTCTTTTTTTAATTTTAAATATTAATTTATATATATCTATCATTCTGCGATTTGGAATCTATTATTATTTTATATAAGTTATTGAAATATTATGGTATCACACAAAATAGTTATTTCGTTATATTTCTTTTCAAAAAAAATTTGAGAAAATTTCATTGAAACTTATTATTTGTTTCTACTTTTTTATTTTTTTTGGATTCTTGAAGTTCTTTTATCAAGATTCAAATTCTTTTATTGTTTTGTTTCTACTTTTTGTTTTTATTTTGCTAGGTGTAAAAAATAACCACTTCTTACTATTTTAAAAGAAAATATAACCACTTCTTACTATTTTAAAGGAAAATATTCCTTTTTAATCCTTTGTTTGATGGAGCCATATAATATGATAAGGTAATCAAAAATTTTAAATAATGAGGTTGCAGTCGCATTTTCTTATCATGGGTTAGAGTTAAAATAATCCGTTCTCAACCGTATATCATTGTTCTAGTTTCTCTCTTCCTCTTGCCTGTTCCAGTCTGCGGCACTCTTCTATTTTTTTTGGCATTCTTCCATTTTTTATTTTTTGGCACTCTTTTATTTTATTTTATTTTTTTTTCATATTTACCATAATTTGTTGTTAGTGACTTTAGATTGATTTCTTTTTTTTTCATACATATGTTTTTGGTTGTTTTCTTATTTATTTTATTCTATAACAATATAAAATTGATGAAAAATAATAATTATTTTCTAATGTTATGATAGTAAGGCTTGTTTGATTGTGTTTTATTTTTTAGTTTTTGAAAACTATTTTATAAATAAATTTTAAAAATTGTTTTTAAAAATAAAATTTAAAAAAATTTGTTTGCTAACTTTAATTTTTTTAAATTAACTAAAGAATTAAAAAAACTGAAAAATAAAAAGTAAAACACCATTTATCTGTTTTGCTTTTTTAGTTTTAAAAAGTATAATATTAAAAATAGTTTTACAAAATAGTTTTTAAAAACAAGTAATCCAAACAAATTGTTTAGGTTTTAAATTTTAAAATACTAAAATAGAGTTTTTGGGATTTGAATCAAACAAACTCTAAGTCATTCTTCAATTGTGATAGATAGATAAATCACAATTTTTTCAAGTATATAAAATTACTTCATAAATTATTTACATTTTTATGATAGCGAGTCATTCTTCAATTGTGATAGAGAGAGAAATCACAATTTTTACGACAGTGAGTCATTCTTCAATTGTGATGGATAGAGAAATCACAATTTTTTCAAGTATATAAAATTACTTCATAAATTATTTACATTTTTTAGCATTTTTGTTTATTTATAAAAAATTATATGAATGTTATTTTGAAAGAAAAAAAATTAAATAGATTATAAGGACAAATTTGTCATTTTATCAAAATATAAATCATATCATCTTGTTATCTGTTGTGTATCAAACACTGAATAGGATAAACTAGTTTTATCAAGTTTGTTATCATGTGCACATCAAACACAGATAACTCTTTATCCTACTCATATCCTATCTTATCTCTATCCTGCTCCTTATCCTATCGTGCCTATCCTATTCGGTCCATCAAACGGATCAGGTTGTCCATCTAAACCTTCTAATTTTTAGGTGTTAATCTATCATCTATGCCTTCTAAATTTTAGGAACTAGAATAACAAGATACACTTTTTCATTTGAACAAAAAAAACCCTATGTACTATTTTAAATAACTAAAATTGAAGGATAGTTTTGTAAGTTTCATTTTACATGATAAAAAGATACAATAAATTTAAATAAAAAAAAACATAAATTACATATTTACCCCTAATTAATATAATTTTCTAAAATAGATGGTTGGATTCATTTGTCCAAAAAAAAAAGTGAGTGTGTTTTAATTAACAGCCTATATATATATATATATATATATATATTCAAACTATCATATATAGATGTTTTTGACAAGAAAATAAAATGAAGTAATAAAATAATGTATGATGGTTTATATATTTATATAAATTATTGTGTATGTTTATAATATAGTTAAATAATATAATAGTATAATTGTTAATATGTTAATCTTCAAATATATAACTATGTACACCAATCGAATATTTTGATTTCATTTTGAGTTTATATAGTAACTTCTAAATTAAAGTAAATGAGAGAGAACTTCTAATAAATTTGATGTGAAGAAGTTTATTTCAATTTGAATGTATTTGTATTATTATTTTTACCAAATGTATTTCAACGTTTAATCTTGTATTTGTTTTTTATTTTGTCAGTTGCCTGGAAGAACAGATAATGAAATAAAGAATTTTTGGAATATAAGAAAAAGGAAACTCGAAAAAGGAGGCTTACCTCCATTCTGCCATCGAAGCATAAAACATGAAGATGAAAACAACTCTAAAATTCCAGACTCATCCCATAATGTTCCAAATATGGTACACAATGATGTGGACAATACTTCTATAAGCAATAATATTAGCCCAACATTGATTAACAGGTGAGTACATTATTATGCAATGTCATTGTCCTAAGCAAATAATTTCAATTATATTTTAAAGGGTTAAATAAGATTTTAGTCTATGTAAAATTATTGTATTTTATTTTTACTTTTTATAAAAAAATTTATATTTGTTAGTTCATACAAATATAACTGTTTTCAATTTTAGAGATCAAAAGTAAAATACAACAATTTTATTTATAGGAACTAGAAATTTATTTAACCTTATCTTAAATTGAGAAAATAATTGTGCACCGTAAAATAATTTTACTCAAACAGACAATAAGAACCATTGATTTTGTCATCACATTTCATAATTATAACTTTCATTATAAAACTAATAAGAAACACGTGCTCTCACACGCGTGGCACGTCTTTGGTATTCTATAGTGTGTCGTTTAAATTTTAAACAAAAACAATTTTATTTTATGTATTAATGGAAAATTTTTATCCTATATTTTTTATATTTATCAATGACAAATATTTATCTTGTGTTTTTATATGTGACAACGGAAATATTTGTCCCATTGTTTTATAATATTTATCAATTTCAAATATTTGTCTCGTATATTTTATGCATCAATAGAAAATATTTGTCATGTAATTTTTTTTATGTATATCACTTATAAATATTTATCTCGTATTTTTATGTATTATTTATAAATATTTATCCCGTATTTTTTTAATATTTACCAGGTGTAACCTATTTTTTTGTATTTTATAAATATGACCTGTGTAGTTTTTTTAAAAGAAAGATAGTAAGATTTCAATTCCTAACTTCTAAAAACCATTCCATTTTCTCAATTATTAACTTCCAAAAACTTTTTTTTTTCAAAAAGAAAACCTAACTTCTTTTTTTGTAAAAATAATTCTTTTAAAATGTTGGTTTTTTGGTAGTTATTTTTTTATAGGGTAGTTATTTTTTTTTATACTATAGGGTAGTTATTTCTTTTTTTAGTGTGGTTATTATGACTTTTATTTCTCTTTGTATCCTTAAATTTACAAATTCCATACAATTTCAATTATCAATTTCAGGGGTGACATAGGAACTTCTTTTATGAAATTGGACATGATTTCAGAACTGCCTCCATTACCACCAAGTTTAGAAATTCAAAATTTTGAATATCCACATTATTCCAATACAATGTCTAATTATGAGTATACTACAAATTCACCTCCAACACATATGGAAACTCAATATGAAATGTCAGAACCAATTTCTCCGAGAAGCAATGGTATGTTGGAATCCATATTCTATAAACCAAAGATTTTGAAAGACTCTGAAATTAGATTGATTGATGAAGAAGGAAAGAATCCCATTTCTTTGGAGAAAGATGTTGAAGCAAACCATGGATCATTGGAGAATGATATTCCAAGTGATATAAAGGATACTTTATATGCAGTTATTTATGGAAAAGGTATCCCGGGTTTTCCTTAGGTTTTGTTTGGAAGTTAGGAGATAAAAATTTACATTTTGAATGTGGTTGTTTTATTGACAATATAAACGAATACGTTTGTTTTTTTCCAAAACTACAATTTATAGTTTATACATTTTCACGTTGAAATGAACTCAAACTTGCGACAAAGGTTAATGGATTACGAAACATATGCTTTCTGATATCAATAATATATGAAGGATTAATATGATATTTGCTAATTAGTTTCTAGTGTTTGCCATGCAATTAATTAAACTTTCTTCTTAATTTCTTTTATTTTTTTAAATTGATTTTTATTGTGTATTTTTTGGATGATAAAGAATTTTATATAATAACTATTTGTGAATTATTACTCTTATTTATTATTCTTAGAATTGTATATGCTTAATGATTTCCTTTTTGTTTAATTAATTGCTTTTATATGCTTAATGATTTTCTTTTTGCGTCAGAAATACATAAGAGTAAGGTTTCAATCTAAATGTGAATTTTGTATATATATGCTTAATGATTTATTGTAAACATCTAAAATAATCCTTCCAAAGAATAAGGTTTCAATCTAAATGTGAATTTTGTAATACATGTATATAGTAAAAATCTAATAAATTGTGTCAATGCACCTTAAAATGTAACTTGTTCTCTTACATGTACTTGTAAACATTATATTGTCAATGCAAATATTGATTATTGACTATTGTCGTGTTATATTAAAACATTCATTGATAGCAAATTTTAGTTAAATGGAATATAAAACAATTTTAGAAAAATAATTTAATCTTGAAAACAATTTTTAGCACATTTGTTTTGTCAAAAAAATTAAGTAAATGTGTTAACATGATTAGAATGGGTTTTAAAAATATTAAGCAAGTAATAAAAGATTTATTTGTTGCTTGAGTTGTTTAATTAGAGAAAATTTAGTACTAAGATAGTGGTGATTGAATTGTGGACGTGTAGACCACTTGGAACAAAATATGAGGAATGAATTTTGCAATGCTAAGGGCATATATTCAACTGTATGTTAGTGGTTTTCTACGTGTTTAATATACATTTGGTTATTTTTGTTAGTTGTTGTTGTTGAATTAAATGTAAAAGTGGTGATGTTGTAAATGTTATAAATTCTAATGTGAATAATATGAGATATACTTTGGAAAATATAATATGATGTGATATGAAATTTATCACATGATGTTATAAATTTTTGTTTATAAATCGGTAGGTTTAGAGCAATGTCAATTTTAAAACCTAGATATTGCTTATGAATAGTTCTACTTGAGTTATTAATAAAGGTGAATCATTCATGCAATGGATCTGTAATGGTTTATGTTTAATGCTTAATTTACTGTTTATTTTAAGTTTATATTACATATAAAAAATTAATTTTCAGAATTAAAAATTGGAAAAAAATAATTTGATTAATTTAAAGTTAATTTACGCTGAAACATAATTTCTCCATGTTAGCACTATAAAATTTCTCTAAATATCCCAAACAACAGATAAATCTTTTATTACTTTCTTAATACTTAAAAATCCTTTTTATCGAGTTAAAGGTCATGAACCTATTTTTCCAGAATTAACACTTTTACTTAATTTTTTGATAAAACAAATTTGCTAAAAACTGTTTTCAAGATTAAATGATCATTCTGAAAATTATCTTTAACCACACAAGAAATTTTTCTTAGCATTGAAACACAAAAATATTACTACCTACAACCTATGTGTAAATTTCGATCCACATAAAAATATATAAGAATTTTTTTTTGAGTAAATACACAATTTGGTCCCTCACTCTATTAAGGTGTATCAATTTAGTCTTTTTCATTTAGTCAAAATTCCAAAGTAGTCCCTAATTTTTTTCATCAACGTTAATCAAGTTAGTCTATCTATTCATATCTTTTACTAACAATGTTACAAACTAATGTGGTGGCAGTTAACTCTCACGTAAGCAAATTTTAGAGAAGTTTTTGATACTTTTTATTTTCAAACATTGCCACATGCTCTCAACAATGTTGGGGGAACTAAATTAAATTTTAACTTAAAGTCAACAAAAATCAACAGTCGTCTTCTTTCAGTGGTATGAGACTGGCCTTTTGCATTCACTTGAATACATTCACCATCGTCGTCCGGACTAAATTTACATATTTTAACTTAAATAAAAAAATATCAACTGTCATCTTCTTTCTATGGTACCAGATTGACTTTTTGCATTCTCACAAATACATTCACCATCGTTGTCCCCAAATCCTAACGTTTTTTCTTCATTTTCCTGTTAGTCTTTTTCGTTCAATCATCAAGTTCGGTTGCAAATCATTATTCTAGGTTGCAATGCATTTTTTAGTTTTTAGTTTTTATTTTTGATTTAAAACAAAAAATCATTTTGTAATAGCAACTAATATAATAATAACAAATAATTGGGGTTACATTTAAAATGTTCGATTGTTTCTATTTTTGTTGTAAGGATTAGGGTTTTTTAATGGGTAAAGTTTTTTTTGTGTGCAGAGAGTATTGAAATATAGTGATTATTCATTTTGTGAGGAATGATGAAGGTGTATTGGAGTATGTGGGTGGGAAAAAGGAAGTTTAGAAAGAGATGAATGTCAATACACTTAACGTCTTAAACATTCAATGATGAAAAAGTGTAAGTGTTACCATATACTCTCTGAAATAATGTGGAGGGCATCTGACAGAACTGACATAGACGTAGTAGAAATGGCAAGGATGACAGTAAAGCATCAGAACAAGATTGATATTTATTGTGATCATATTAATAATGATGTTAAGCCTATTTTTTCATTACCTTGTAGTCAGGAGAATAATGTGGTTGGAGAAGAAAAAATGATTTATTTGTTTGATGAAGTTTCTTATTCAATCGTTGATGAAATTGTTGATGATAGCAACTATAAATTCCTCATTGTGTTAGTTCTAATGAGAGTGTTGAAATGCCAAAAAAATGATGCAAAGGCAGAAAAAAGTTACGAATCCAAGTAATGGAAATAATACTATAATGGTCAAGGATGCATCTTTGATATATAAATCATGGAATAGAAATTAAACAAAGAATGAGAGTAACAATATGTGGTTTTACCTGTGTGATGATTCTCTCAAGCCTTGTTTTTTTTTTTTTTTTTTTTTTTTTTTTTTTTTTTCTCTTCTCTGTTTTTTCCCCTCTTTCTCTAAGTGTGAAAAATTAAAGAATGGGGAGAGGAGTTCTAGACTTCTAGTAGTGCTAAATGGTTACACCATGATTTCTCCTTTCAATTATTGGAATCCAATGAGTGATTAATTGTAATCAATGCCCTTGTCTATTCTTTTCTTGGTCACAAACTTGACAAGGTCCATTCTTAATTCAATTATATCTCACTCATTATTTTATTTTTAATATATGAGATTATATAATTAGTACGGGAAATTCACAACAATTATAAAATAACTCATAACAACTACAAAATCGAGTTCAGAGTACCGATATTTATCAATGAGCTACAACTTAAGTACCTCTCACCCACTATTTTATTAAAATAACATAAAATTATATAATGTGTGTTATGTATATGTCACAAAAATTTGGCATAATTAAGTCATTCGACTTAACAAATTTAAAATAGTAATCACTATAATAATTATCATACCAAAATGATTTTTCAACACATTACTACAAATAAAATAAAACACGATATCAATTAATTGTATATGAACTTCGCCTCCCACTCAAATAAAATCATAGGACACTAACATTAATTTAAAATTTTGTAAAAATATTATAAAATTATTGTTATTAAAAGAGTAAGAAATATTTGACACAAAAAAGAATAAATACTAGTGTCTTAAAGGTTGGTGGTCAGAGCGAGTATTTGTGGTGGTCAAAATAGATATTGTAGTTGCATTCGAAGGTGATTAGAGTTGTGAAATATTTATCCGTCATATTATCAATAAAGTACAAGTGTAATTTTAGTTTGCCTATTTTAAAAAACTACACTCGTTTTGATTTTTAAACTAAAAAATCGAAAATATATAAACTACACTCATTTTGATTTTTAACTATTCATTCCTATTTTTAAACTACACTCATTTTCATTTTTGTAGTTTAATTAATAATATATAAATAATTATAAGTTCTATACGATGAAATTGTATGTCACATCAGTTAAAATATGTCAAATAATTATTTTTTAATTTAGAAATTCAATAAAAAGACTAAAATTGTAGACTTTTAAAATACTAGGATTAATTTTATAAATGGATAAAAATAAATACACTAAAACTGCAATTAAATCAAAATAAAATATAATTCAAACAAATAAGAATATACTAATACTTTATATAAAAAAAAGAATATACCCATAATAAACAATTTGTCAACATGTACCAAAAAAAAAAAAATAGTTGGTCAAAATAATAACCATAAATTATTGTTAAAAAATAAATAAAAATAATAAATAGCTGATACTGAAGAGTGAATAAAGAGCATTATTAGGGTTTGTGATTATGAGTGGTATAAATACCAATTATTGTTGAAGCTTAATTCTTCCTGTCTCCACACTCTCTTCTTCACTCTCCGCCACCGATCCTCACAAAACACCAATGGCTGTTACCTTTTCAGATCTACACACAGAAGAGGGTCTCAAATCCCTCAATGAATTCCTCTCTGGAAAGACCTATATTTCTGGGTAACTCTTTAATCCTCTCAATTTATACTTTTTTTTGTTTGTTTTATATTAAAAAGATTGATTTTTATTGTTTTTGAGATTTGGGTTATTGAAATTCTATTTGGGGTTTTTGAAATTTAGGGATCAATTGACAAAGGATGATGTCAAAGTGTATGGAGCTGTTACGGAAAAGCCAAGTGACTCTTTTCCCAATGCTGCTAGTTGGTACGATGTTGTCTCTTCACATCTTGCTGCAAGGTATGTTCTGTTTTCTTAAGTTTTTGTTTTTCAATTATTAGTTTCCTCTTATTTGTTTTGATTGAAATATGAGTTTGGTTTTGTTTTATTATTATTATTATTTGTTAATTTTGGAACTTTTTTTTTATTTCAATTTTGTTTGAGTAGTTTCCCTGGGAATGCTCAAGGTGTGAAATTCACAGGAAGTGCTGCTCCAGCTGCAGCAGCAGCACCTGCCAAAGCAGTATGCATCTACCTTAATGTTTATTTTTAGTTAATGCTTATTTTTTATGTTACTTCATGTTTATTGTTTCTGTTATTTTTTCCTGAAAAAGCTGCATGGTTTATTTATTTGCTATATGTTTCTTTTATGTGTTTTAGAGTACAGACTTTGTATAGATTTTTCATTTAGTATTTGTGAAATCAGAAAATTTGGAATGATCATACAATGGCTATGATCATACATCTGATTTCAGTTTGTCACTTGCCTAAACTTCATGGTCCTGTAAGCATTTATTTATGCTATTTTTCTTAAATGGAAATAAGCAAGGTGTTAATTCAAACTTGGCAATCATTTTCTGCAAGTGTTGTACTTGATATCTTGATTTTGTGACTGTACTAGTATGTTTATCTATGTACTGTACAGTTATTGAAAGATTTTTATTGATTGGGAAAACGATATTAAAGACTATGCCATATGTCTTATATTTTAATTTTAGAGATGTAAGTTGTATAATACTACAATTTACGTTTGTCATGAACACAACATGCTAAAACCAAAACAATGTAATTGTGGCTGATAGAGATGTTTAGTTGTTTACCAAGTGATGTTGTTAGCTAAGTTAGTAACAATGAAGAGCTAGTGCTTGTAATCTCGAACTGTAGAATATAAGCATCTGAAATTTAAGTTATTGCGAAGTTATTGTTAGCTTAGTTATGGTGAAGTTTAAGTTATTGTTGTTATAGTTGTGTTGAAGCCACTGAGTGAACTACTTCAACTAATTTGATCCTTTGGATTTATTTTTGTCAGGATGCACCTGCCGATGAAGATGATGATGATCTTGATCTCTTTGGTGATGAAACAGAGGAGGAAAAGAAGGCAGCAGAGGAAAGAGAGGCTTCTAAAAAGCCTGCCAAGAAGAAAGAAAGTAAGTTCTTTTTAGTCTTTATGAACTTGTTTTACACGAAGCATAAATGTAGTGTTGAGAAAAGTTCGCATTGGATTTGTTTGATCCTCTTAATTTGCCATGTTATTTTGGTGGTAGGAATAAATTTATAGTGATGCATTATTGGTGCAAACTAATTTTACACTAAGAAACAAATATATGGCCACGTAAACCTAGAATGTAACCCTATTGTAAAAATAACTGCAAAATACTCTATACTCTATTCTTATTGGATGTTAGTGTAAAAACTAGTTTACATTGATAGTGCATGTCACCTTTTCTCTCTTTTTTTATGATATTTTCTTGCTTTAATTGTTTGAAACTCATCATCCAACATTTTTCGTAGGTGGCAAGTCTTCCATTCTACTCGATGTTAAGCCTTGGGATGACGAGACAGACATGAAGAAGCTAGAAGAAGCTGTTCGTAGCGTTGAGTTGCCTGGTTTAACCTGGGGAGCATGTATGTTAAAAAACTTGAAATTTTCACCAATCTTTCTCATGAATATTTTGATGTAATCTAAATTCTATAACTAAAATAAATTACAATGTGATTATAATGGTTGGTTGCAATTGATGCAGCCAAGCTGGTTGCTGTTGGATATGGGATCAAGAAGCTGCAGATCATGTTGACCATCATCGATGATCTTGTGTCTGTGGATGACCTTATTGAAGAAACACTCACAGTTGAGCCGATTAATGAGTTTGTCCAGAGCTGTGACATTGTGGCGTTCAACAAAATTTAAGGTTTCTTTTAAGCTATTTTCAAGCGGCGGCTGATTAGACTGTTATTTGCTGATACCGTATTCCCCTCTCATCTTTTTATGTTTAGTCTGTTCCAGTGATGGTTTTGTTACAAGAATTGTATGAAGTAAAAGAGATAGAAATATGTTTTGGTGTTAGTTAATGTTATTGATGTCAAAACCATGCACATTTTGTGTGAGATTAACATCACTGAACCATATGCTTCTATTTAATTTTTGATGAGTTTCATGAGACCCCTTTATTGAATCTATACAATATGTTGGCATAAAGTTTGGTTAAGTTGAGTTGGTGCATTAATTATATCACTCTAGTTCAAAACACAACAAACTTGATTTTATTGCTATGAAGATTTTCTAAAGTGTTGAAAGAAATGGAAGTCAATATCATCTCTTTGTCAACTCGCCCTCAAATGCTTGTTGAGAGGTGAATCAACTTACAAAGAGGTGACATCGACTTCTGTTTCTTTTAAGCCAGTGATAAATCTTCATGATGTTGTCCATATTCTCAGCCAACAATATCTGTTTCTCGCGGTCATGTGGTATAATTGAGGTTTGGAAATTGAATTCTCCTCAATTTGCTTACTGTGTTTAAAATCTAAGCAGTCGGGGACGTCACCATGGTGGTTGTTGCGATGACATTTAAGAGGAAGGAACCACATTCATCAACACCAAGTGTTCGAAGAGGAGGAGAATGTTATTGGAAGATGATGGAGAAGAGAGTGGAGACCATTTAGTGAGAGTGAAATAAGGGTACCATATCAATTTTTTTTAAAGGATTTCTTACATGATCTTAGCATCATAAAGATATATTAATTCACAAATCATTTTAATTTAAATTCAATTTTCTTAAAAAGATATATATAGTTTTATAAAATGAAGTTTGCAAAAGTTGATCTAAACTTATATATCTTAGATGAAATGAGATAAATATGGACTAATGGTGTTCCGGATTTTAGAGAAGAGATTGAAATAATATTTAAAAAGATATTTATATGTATCTTCTTTCAAGTATATTAGTGAGATTTAGAAATGTCAACTTATATTCGATAAGTGGAAATTTTTATGAGGGAGCAAGTCCCCCGAGAGTGGTTTGTGGATGGGACCATACCCTCCCCCATGTGGGGACAATATCTCCATCAATTTACAAAATATATTAAGTTTATTTATCTTTTCCTATAATATGTATATACATTTATTTTATATATGTGATTTTTATTGTTTTCATAAGAATCAAAATAAATGATAGGCTCAAAGGCCAATAATCAATATCAGTACTAAGAAGTCCTTTTGATTTTTAAGGCATTTTACTTAAACTATAATTTTATTAGGTCTTCTATTGTGACCACTAGAATGACATATATATGTGATTTCAGTGTTTTAATATTTTCCTTTATATTGTAGGTCTTCCCTTGAGCCAATTTAAAAAGAAAATGAAATATCATAGTTGTTTATTTACTTTTCTTAGTTAATTTTAGTGAAACCCTATTTTAACCCTAGTTCCCTAGTTTTCATAGTTTTTGCAAAAAACTTTCTATCAATGATATCATAATTTTTCACCCCCATTAGGCATCCCTGGTGGGGCTCGAATCCAAAATTTTCGGATTTAAGACCTATGTTTTTTTTATACTAACCAAATCATTGGAGTTATTATTAATTTAATTTTTTAGCATTGCTATATTATATAAAGGATTTCCACAAGAAAAAATAATGTACAAAAATAGAGAGTTTAACCAAACATTGGAAGGTGGTCAATGGCTATATATAGAAAAGTGGGCAATTATGATTTGGAAGTGTTACGTAGTGTCCGTTATCATTCGTCTCTTTCTTGCAAATATATCTGTAAATATTTACATTTTCCTTAATATTTATATTATGTACAAACAATATAAAATAAATAACAAATTTATTTATTGTGCACAAACATTGTAAAATAAATTTGTAAAATAATAATACACTATTGATGAATATTAATTGGGCTCTAAAATAGTATAAACTATAGTCTAACAAATATTTAAATTTTTACGAAAAAACTATGAATAAGCATGCACAAAGAGTAAAAACTCTCCATGGTTTGATTACTTTCTGATGATATAAAATTTGTGATAAGTAAGTCAACTTCTCTATTCTTTCCTTTTTACAAAAATTTCACATTGGCTTTTTTTTTTATAAAAAAAAATCATAATTGTTATTCTACATTATAATATATATATATATATATATATATATATATATATATATATATATATATCCGAACAATAACAAAACATCCACAATAGCATAGCTTGGTTAATTTAATTATAGAATTCAAGTTTGCTGTAAATTTTCATTTTATTTCTTTAATTTTTAAATACTTGTTCCAAATTGGTTGGTATATATTTGTTTAATGGTCGTGATTGGGGAACACTGATTGCTCCTATTTGTTTGGTACAGCTACAAAGTGGCCTACATTATTAAGAGACCATTCAAAAAGTTAGGTTGTCTTCCTTGCTTAAAGCAAAGTAGCTCTACATGAGTACTGTCACACCCAGCCTCGGTGAAATTGGTGAAATGGGGACTGAGTTTATCAAAATTATTGAAGTTATAAAGGGGGATTTGGATTACACGTAGGCATGGCAACGGGGCGAGACGAGACCGGATTTTGTCTCCTCTACCCCACACTCGATTAATCGGGGAAAACTCGCATTCGTCCCTGTTTTATAGCGGGTGTAGAATTTAGGTCTCCGTCCCCGCCCGCAACGGGGTTAGGATTTTTCCTCCCACACCTGCACCCATTCATATATATATATATATATATATATATATATATATATATATAAATTTAATAATCATATCTATTATAATTAATATAATAAAATAATTATTATTAGACAATTATAAAATAAAAATATATTTTCTATAGAGATAAGATTATAATTTTTAATATTTTAAAAAATGTTAAGTATATTCAATATGTATATAAAATTTAAATATTACATTAATATTACTTGTGGAGCTGGTTCGGAGGCGGAGTGAATATCACCACCTCAAACCCGTCCCCGTCCACGAGTTTTAATTTCTGGAAAAATCTACACCCGCACTCAATCAAAGCGGATTTTTCCCGTCCAAATCGGGTTTGGTGGGTACCCGCAAATGCGAATTATATTGTCATCCTTAGTTATACGCAGTTACTAAGTACTGTTGTTTTTAATATTAGTCATAATCTTGAATTAATGGTAGAAATTATTCAGTAATAATTTATTGAAGATGGATTATACTCCTTCTAATTTCAAATAATGACCTAGATAAAAATTATGTGAAAATATGGGCCTTTACGGGGATCTAGATTGTATAATGGATTGTTTTTCTAAAATTTCAGTTGTTAAACATAATTATGTTAGAGTCTATTTGTCATAGATTTTTTATTAAAAAAATAAATTTTATTAAAAAAATTATCTACTTATTAGTATTTTTTAAGAAAATAGAAAATAATCTAAAAACTACGTCAGACAAAAATGAATGTTATTATACATATATTGCTATTTTTTGCATTGAAAATATATAAAACATTTTATCAACTAATTTAAAGCAGTACTACATCAAAATTCCGAATTGTATATTGAAAAGCAGTGATTAAAAATAAGATGCTTATCACAAAAAATAAAACAATGCTAAGAGCTTGTTTGAGAGGGGGTAGTTTGAGATAATGGCTTATTTTTCTTTTTGAAATAATAAAATATTTTTATAAAAAAAAATTATAATTGATTGTTTTTTATTTTTTTAAATTTAAAATTTATATTAAAATATAAACTTAATTTACCGGTGAAGCAAATGTTGAAATGAGAACTATTGATGAGAGTAAGTTGTATAAATAGGTGACATTAATAAAAGTTGGTAGGCCTAAACACATTACAGGACAAATCAATTATACTAGGGCATATACTATCTATTTCATATTGTTTGACAAATGCTTGGCTATCAACTTCAATTATCCATGGTCCTGCCTAATTTGTTGGATCCATTCCATCTATATTTTATATTACAGATGACATCTATATGTTATCTGTCACTTTATGTTTGTCCAGAAAAAATATGAATTAATTTTGAATAGTTTTAATGATCTATGTTTAGGATGAAAATAGGTTATGCTGGATATTAGAAGTTTACGGCTTTCTCTATGACAAATTTAAGTCAAACAATTTAAATCAGACAAATTTATTTTTAAGTCAAATAAAGTTAAAGTCTTTTTAGAAGTGTATTTAATTAATAATATCGGCCTACATACTATAAAAAAATCTTTTAAACTACAAGGCAAACTTACTTAAGTAAACATTAAGTAAATATGAATAATATTTATATTACTATTATTATTATTATATATTAGATGTGAACTTTACGTTAAATTATAAATTTGTTAATTTTTTAGTAATTTAATCATATAATTCTACATTAGTTATTGATATATTTAAGTATATTATAATAAAATAAAATTGAAATATAATGTCACATAAATTTAAATTACGTATTATATTATTTCAAATCTAAAAAAAAAAATACTTATTTCATTGATCAATATTTAACTTGTTAGTTTATTCAAAAATACGTCGTACTATTATTAAAAAAATGTTAAAATGAATGAGTTTTTAGTAACAAGTCATACCAAACTTTCATAAAAGTTAGACCTAGACCTAAAAAAAATCTATAACAGACCACGAATTAATTTTTAACTTTATTTTTTTTATTGATCAAACTCACATCTTGCTAAGTCTAATTCTATCTAGTCTATTTTAACCGTATCCATGTTGTAAATTTAAAAATGAAATAAGAGACTCATCCTTGAATTTAAGATAAAAGTCAATCATAACTCATTTTCTATTAATAAAAATAATACATTTTATCTATAAGTAACTGCTTAATTTGATAAAAAGTACGTGATTAGTTAGATACAAAAATTAAAATAGATAACCGTGATGTAATTTTGGATTTCTATCAAGTATTGCATTTTAAGAATAAATAAATAAATATAAAGGCTAGCAAATATCTTTTGATAAGTAGGGGCCCCCAAAGCGTGGCTTTGCCTCTCAATTATCACTACCTCTAATGTTAGAGTGGTGGTGAGGAAGATCGCCAAAACTATTTCCAATGTATAAATACTATATCATCATTAATAGAGAAAACTTCACTTAACTACAAATAACAGCTTATTTTTGTCAGACATTTTTTAATTTAGAAATTAAATTAACACAGTAATTATATAGCATAATTATATAGAAATAAAAAATTAACTACTAATTTTAGTCAAACATTTTATTTTTGTACAAATTTGACCTAACAACATAATCATTTCAAAATTTAAGAAATAAACACAAATATTAACATCGAAATTTAAATAAATTTAAATAACTTAAATATTATAAAATTAAAACAAACAAATTAAAGTAAAATAAATATTACACAATAATATATATTTGCAACGAAATACAATTGGAAAAAAAAAAGATAGACGGTATATTTCCGTTAGTCATGATAAAAAAACTACTTAGTGATGAATATTTTGATATTATATGAGTGATCATCATAGCCAATGTAACATCTTACACTAAAATAATATTAGAGGAATGATATGGTTGGAAAATAAGTAATTAAGTGTAAAAATGGTGTCCTATTTTTTTTTGAATATAACTTATTTATTTATTTTATAAATCATATAATAATAGTGATCTTTATTATGTTTAATACAATATTAATTAATTTATTATATTTTTTATGTTCAAAACAAAATTTTATTATGTTTTTTTATACATATTAATCAATTTATCTTGAATTTTATGATAAAGATAAGGATAATAAATTTCATTAATGTGATCAACGTGATTTTTGACAAAATCATATTCAACCATGGTTTCAATAAGAGAGTGAAAATTGAGATGGAATTAGGGAGAAACAATAGTTGCTAAAAGAAATTTTTATGAAAAATAATTTTTTTTTTTTTCACAAACTTGAGAGATCAAGAAGTAACAAGAGTAAGAATTGAAAAAAAGATTTTTTTTTTTGTTATCTAGGTTCTAATTTTAGTATAAGGATAAAAAAATCATAATTTTTTGTACATATTTAACCATTTATAAACTTATAATTTTGAACCTATAATTTAAGATGAAAAAACAATAAACCACTCGACCTTTGATATTTTTTTACTATATAATTATTTATACTACATTTTTTTACTATATAATTTTGTTAAATTATAAAATAATTTTTTAATGCTCCTAAAAATTTAAGATCACGTGCGATCGCAGACTTCCAAACATGCTCAAGACAACCACTCAGTGAGCATAAACCACATATAGAATTATATTTTCTAAATTATAAGATTATAAACCATTCATAATATCTATTTTCTTATAAATACTCTAAGATTATAAATCAATCTTAAATTATATTTTTTGAATGAGATATGTAGTTCAACTGGCTTTAGATAAAGATTTAACTGGTTTGAGCTAAATGTTAGAGATTTGGAGAATTTGAATTCAAACATGAACGAAGACAAAAACACTAACATAACACCGGTTAAAAAAAATCTTAAATTATATTTTTCTAATATTCTAATATCCCTATCAAGTTTTGTTAAATGCAATGTTGATCATGCACTTTCCTTAGCCAATCGTGTGTGGAGATTGATATTTGTGAAAGGGATTAAATAGGTAATTTCACTCTAAATTATTGTAAAGCTACATCCAATAGATTTGAATATGGCTATCTCCCTTAGGAGTGTCAACTTCTAAATTATGGTTACAACAACTTTAAGGTTGTTTTTCCTAAGCAATAAACTAATGATAGTGTCCATGCTCCCACTAATGGTAGTGTCCATGCTACTTCTTATGCTTTTTATTTTAACAAGAATGCTACTTCTTATGCTATTTGTAGTTACTTTCATTATTTATATATATATATATATATATATATATATATATATATATATATATATATATATATATATTTGGTTTTATTGTTGACATTATTTGCAATGACATACTCTACCTTGATTTGGATAATAATTTGTAGTTTCAACTCTCCCACTAACATCTCTAATAATTAATTCTTAAAAAATTTATAATGAAAACACATTTGTTTTTATTAAAATCATCATGTCATCTATATCTTATATTTTGTACCAGTTTCCCACATCAATAATCTTACTCTTTTTAATTTGTGGTTATAATAAAATATTAATAATAATTTCAACACATCAAAATTCAACTAAAAAAGTTTACATTTGACATGAGTCAAAAAACAAAAAAATGATTTACATTTGACAAGCTTTTTATTTTTTAAATAATTTGACCAGCTACTAACTTTGTATATTTAATTTATCTTTTATTATGTTGAAATTACTAACACAGCTTCTTTTGGAATTTCCAAACATTTTTTTCTTCCCTTTTTATTTTATTTTATTTATTTATTTATTTATTTATTATATTACAAAAAATAATGAGTCATTATTATTCTGAAATCTGAAGTGGTGAAAAACCAAACGTCTCTTTCCTCTCTCTCTCTCTCTCAGAATCTCAGGTTACTAAGCTCTGAGTTCTTGCTATTTCCTTTGGTGAGTTTACTCTAATGAATCCTCAATCTTTCACTCTTCTTCTGCAATTTTTTTTAACACTATTTTGTTCTTTTGTATTGATTCTGTATGAATTTCAGCTTAATCTGTTCCTTGGAGTAAATGGGTATTGATTAATTGAAACCCCATTTGAGAAAAATTTGTGCTTTTATTACAAGTGATGTGTTTTCTTATTATTACTCTCAAAATTTTCAATTGGGGTTTGTTTAATGCTTTCTCTATGCTGTTTACTGTTTCTTAGGTTTTAATTATTACTTAATTAATTATAATTGCCCTTTGCTTTTTGAATTAATTTTTGTCTCCGATTGTTTACCTTTGCTAATTTTTGTTGGTGCATAAATTTAGTGAATTATTTTTTTTAATGATTAAATTTAGGGAAAATTGATTTCATTTTATGATGATGAATATGCACATAATTTTTCCCCTTTTGTAACTGCTTGAACTGTTCTTTGTTGTGTTGTATAGGAGATATATAGCTTTTGTCTGATAGAATATGAAATTTTTGTCATTGTGGTTGTTGTTTAGATTTTGTATCTAGCATCTTGTTTATTGGTTTCTTTCAATTTGTTTGAATGATTTGCATTTTGTGATATGTAAATATTACCAAATTTGTTTTAGTGTCTCATGATTTGATTCAAAGATATAGTCATTGACTAGTTTACTTCTAGCGAGTTCGGATAAAATTCTCCGCAAGTACTTTGGAAAAGGAAAACACTTGCGGATAAATAAATATTGAAAGAATCTTGCAATAACTGAGTTTTTTTAAACAACAGCTTCTTGTTAAATTGGAAGAGTTCAATGGATATGTATTGACATTGTGAAATAGTTTTACGATGTCATAGATAGATTTTTGTTGAGATCTTTTACGGTTTAAAATAACATGGTGGCACAATGAAGAGATATGATGATGGCAATGTAAAACTATTTTGACACTTTTAGTGTATGTCCATTGAATTCTAATTTGAAATCAGTCAATATATCTCCATTTTTCAAAAACACTTTCATTTAATTTCTCGATGAATACCTTTAAGGTTATAAGCACTTTTTTACAAGTGAAGAAGCATAAACTTATTCTAATTGAGAAGCTTAGAATTTTAACCAAACTTGGGGTTTATATACTTTGTAGCACCAACACTTCTAATTGAAGACATCCAAATTGGGATGTTGAATCTTGGGGTTTGTTTCATTTATTGATTTCATTATTATAATTCCTTTTTAAATGTATTAATCGTTTTTATATTTTCATAGATAGATATAGATATGATGCAGAAGGAAAATTGAATTTTGATGCAGATTTTACTATTTCTAATTCTAGTTGAAGAAAGAATGTCAAGTGGAGCAACACACTGGTGTTATGAATGCAGTCGGCCAATTGTGCTAGAAGGGAGAGACATTATTTGCCCTTACTGTGACGAGGGATTTGTACAAGAACTTAATGAGGTGCGGGGCATAGCACCACAAAATACCTTTCCGTCACGCTCGGGAGAGTTTAATCAAATGCCTGACTTATTTGATGCTCTACACGCTTTCGTGGGGCACAGAGGTTCTGAAAACAGGTTTGGGCTTATGGATGCTGTTGATAACTTCATGAGGCATAGAATGGCTGGCATGCACCCAAACTTTGATGTTAGAGGGAGGTCAAGTTCTGCCCCGGTTCCTGAACAGAGTTGGGGTGTTTATAGTTCTGGACCATTTTTAGTATTTCACGGTCAAGTTCCTGGATTAACCTTGCCTAACGGCAGCCCAAGAGGTGGTCCGAGGCGCGGTGATTTCGGAGACTACTTCATTGGTTCTGGACTCGAAGAACTTATCGAACAACTCACCATGAATGATCGACGTGGTCCACCCCCAGCTGCACGATCTTCAATCGATGCAATGCCTACTATTAGGATCACACAGGCGCATCTTCGCTTGGATTCACATTGTCCTGTCTGTAAAGAAAAATTCGAACTTGGTTCTGAAGCCAGAGAGATGCCGTGCGACCATATTTACCATTCTGACTGTATTGTTCCTTGGTTGGTTCAGCATAACTCGTGCCCTGTTTGCCGTGTTGAGCTGCCACCACAAGGACAAATTAGTTCTCGTGGTAGTAGTCGAAGTTGGGGAGGAAGGAATGGCAGCAACAACAGCGGCAATGGTAGCTCGAGCGGCAGGGAGAGTGACCGTCAGAACCATGGAAGGAGAAATCCGTTTTCATTTCTGTGGCCATTCCGTTCTTCTAGTTCAAACAGTAATCAATATTCTGAGACGGGTGGAAGCAGCTCTTCAACCAATGCTGACCAGAATAACGGAACAAGTTATAATGGATGGCATTTTGATAACTAAACGCCGCGTTACTTCTCGATAAGTATATCACAACCTATCTAATAATGCTTGTAGTTTGAAATGAGAAGGAAAGAGTATATTAATATTGTAATTTGAAGTTTATCTTATGTAAGAGAGATGGTAGATAGAAGTATCTTAAAAATCTTTGTACATGTATTCGGTAAGTTGAATCTCTTGGAAGCTTTCATCTGTCATTGTATCGTTTGATTGTTCTCTGCCTCTATTGGTTTGCTTAAGGTGCTGGGTCAGTAGGCACAGAGCGCTATAGTCTGTGTTTGAAACTGCGGTGATATTGTGTCCGAATGCACTTAAAAAATGTTTGCTTAAGGTAACTTTGGAATAAAATGCGTTGAATGGTCATCCCCCATGGTTTCAAACACATTGTTCATGTTTGGTTTCACGGCAAGATTGACAAACACTCATTGTTCATGCCTTTAAAAAATGTTGTCAAGCTAATTATCTCTTTCAGTTTTGTGGCATGATCTGCAAAAGCCTCTAGCTAGTGTGGTCATGCAATGTAATGGAATGAGCTATGATATACTTTGGTTTAGCTGGCCAGAAAGTAAAAAGTTCTTTCTATTTTGAGAACTTAGGTTGAGTTTGTCAAAACTTTAGGAATTTTGGGATAAGATTTATGAGTGTCAAATGCATGTGCCACCACCTGCACCTATGACATGATTACTTCGATATATTTCTTAAAAGTTTGAGTTTTCTAAGCCACCTGCCAAAAGTCTAAATAGGAAATTGATAGCATAATGCTATGTAGAATATCTACACAATATTTTGCTATAATCCTCCAGCTTAGACATGACATTACTAACTCTTATTTGACATTGTATGGAAAAATCATTTGATGGGTTTAGGTGTGTGGTGGGCCAACAATGAATTTATGATAGACTTTTAAGCCTAATTCTCCTTTATATAATTGACTTTTAAGGTGAGAATTGTTTAGGAACTATAAATAGTAAGGTAAATTAATAAAATTATAATTCTTTCATTTTCATTTATCATCTTTTCTTAATCTTCATGAAAAGGTCAACCATGATTGTCATTTTGGGATGGAGGGAGTATAAACTAAGTTTAGACTTTAAACCTTCTCTTTAGTCGCTTGGGACCTAATGATTTAGTTAATGTGATTTTATATTAGGGTTGGTGATGGTAGAGTAATAGTTATTGTTGCAATTTGATTAACATTATGGATATATACAACCATAGAGGGTAAATACACCTGTTGGTTTAAGTCACAACTTTAGTCAATTTACATATGTAAAGATTATGAACATTTGTAATTAATTTTAATATGAACTGAGATTTTTTTTGATAAATTTTTAAAAAAAGGAAAAATAGTGTCTCTAGAAACAATGTGAAAAAAGTACTTTGTAAGCTGAAACTTTATATAATAAATAGTATAGTACCAAGATTCTGAGTTAACATACTTTGAGGGTGAAAAGAAACAAATTGGAATAATATTTATATGTACATACCCTTTTCTCCAAAGTTCCCTCTTAAGTAACTTTACACTATAAGACTAAAATATGCTTTAATAATAACTAAAAACAAAAACAAAAAGTGAAAGAATATATCCATATATATGATGACTACTTTTTCAAAGGTGCTGCAAGTTCTCAAATAATTCAGAAAGAATAACATATCCTGAACCACCAAGCACCATTAGTAGGGTTATCCTCCCTCCTGGAACTAGTTCAGGTAGTTTCACAGATGAAGATGAATTTGAGTTCCTATCTGACCATGACATTGCAGCTGGAATAACTCCAAAAAGCAGCAAAACTATAGTGACAAGAAAAAATCAGAAAAAACTTGCCAAGTCAAATTAACAAACTATATTATACTTAAAATTAGATAAATGATATTTTGACACAAAAATTTCACATTGAATTTCAACATCAATTTGGAAAGTTAACGCAGTTAAAATATGTGGTTAATTATTTAAATAAATGGTTAATGAATATAATAAAGTGCCACGACACATTAATCATTCATTGTACACAATTAACCATGATTTTGAACGTTGTTAACCATAATTTTCACAATTTTTATATAATATTCATTAACTACGTTTTGCGTTCAAATATACACACTTGAAAATTGTGGTACATGACATTTAAAATCGTGTTTAATTGTGTTCAACATACGATTAATGAGCTGTGACACTTTAGTATATTCACCGACCATCCACTAAATAAACCACATTTTTAAACTGCGTTAACCATCCAAAATGTGATGTCAAATCTCTGTGTCAAAGTAACAGAACTCCAAAATTGACATGGAAATGAAAATAATAAGCATTTAGCTATACCTCCATATGTTCCAGCAAAGTCCAAGGCTTTAAAAAATATTTCAGGGTCCAACAATGAGAGTATAAGTGGTGGAATTAAAGTCAGTATGTATGGCAGAGGCCTATTCTGGCCGGTTGGGAGATTCAGCACTGAAAAAAATCAACACAATGAAGCAAAAAGAGTTATCATTAAGATACTTCTTATATGTGTGAAGTTTCACATCAACAAATGAAAGCCTTTTTCATGTGAAATATGAATACTTGGAAAATATTAGCAAATAAATAAGAAAATTGATAGACCGCTAGCAATGCACTTTCTTACACTCTCTTTCTAACAGTTTCTTTTATTCAATGAAATTCAAGTGGATTTCACGTAAATTTCATCCAATAAATAATATAGTCTATTATAAAGAGAGTGTTGCCAGCACTTTTTATAAGATAATTCGATCGGATTTATGTATTAGCTTTATTCAAAAGATAAGAAAGATATTGGAAATATAATACATACAATCTGCAAGGAAGTCTGTCAAACCCAAAACAAATCCAATGTAAGATGTAGCAATTGCAAGAAGTGAGAAGACCTCAACTATAGGCTACAGAATCAAATTAAGGGCAAGAAAATAAATTTTAATATATAGTAATGAAACTTCAATGCAGTAGTCACTCAAAAAATAAAATTTGATGCTGTCATAAACTTACTCCAATTGTTCCATTTGTAGATCTCAACTGTTGTAATGGATCTAACCCCATTGCATTGTCACCAACAGTTCCTAGGATAACAGCATTCCAAACTAGAAACAAACCAAGAGGTATAGCAGTTCCTAGAATTATTGCACTCCTAAAAGAAAAATTCAGGTGATATTATAAGCTCTAGAAAATTTTCAAATATGCAAAACTTGCAAACATATTTTATAAACAAGAATAATATAAACGTAGCAGAGATGAGTATGTTGCGTTGGATGTGTGGAAGACTTATGAATGACAATATTAGAGAGAGAGAGAGAGGTGTGTGGTAGCGCTTATCGTATAAAAGATGGTAGAAACTCGAGTTAGATGTGGAAAGAAGACCTGTATATTTCATAGTAAGGAGAGTAGTTCATAAAGAGGGTAGTCAAATCACTAGAAGCAGAGAAAGACCTAGAAAAACTATAAGAGAAACTATTACGGAAGACCTAGAGATTAATTAATGAGTTGGATAAAGATATGATATATAACAGAACATTATGACGTTGTTTGATCATGCAGTCGACCCTACTTAGTGGAAATTGGGACAAGGCTTGGTTTGGTTGTTGTTGTGGAAAAATATTTCAAGTCTTAATTTTAATGTTAGTTTATAGTTAATAAACTTGATATCAGAAGTCAAAAGTGGAAATAATTGTTTAAGCAAAGAACAAAGATGAGATTGGTCACCTTACTTTTAACAAGTCTCCTTCAAGATTTGTACAAAGAACAGGTACCACATTCTGAATAAGAATATAATCAAAGTGTTAAAACCTTGTCCATTGTTCAATAACTTGAGGTTAGGGAAGTTACCTGGTAAACAAATGAGAGTGCAATAATTGGTATACTCATTGGAGCTGCTTGGAAGTTTGCTTTTAAAAGAGCTTCCAAATGAAGGTTTCCACTTGCAACTACCTAACATAGAAAAATCATTCTTTGTCTCAAATGTACAAATATGCTTTATAAATAATTGGTTTGAGTCCTATAAACCATATAATTGTTTGTTACCATATAAAGTAAAATACAATAGCCCTGTGTAGTAATCAAACTCAACATAAACCAAACAGAAAATAACTCATAAGAGTAAAATTATCTAAGAAAATTTCATAACTTTTGGCATCAAAATCTTACCACAAGAGCTGCAAAAAAGCTGATGATTCCAATCACTAGAACACCATTAATTGCACCAATAAAGCGCTGGCTACAAATCACAATTAAGTATAGTCAGTTAGAGCTCAAACAAATCAATTTTTTCATTCAAACTCACTCCTTTTTTCTTAGTTACTTTTACACTGATGATTTTTACATGTGGAACATCAAGTTTTCTTCTGTTTAGTGTATAATCATTTTACTACTACAAGGACCATTTAATAGCGTGTTTGGCACGTGTCAGTGTCCAATATGTGTCGGTGTCTAACATCGACACAAACACCGACACCTATAGTTATATTCAATCCCTGCCATTTTCTTAAATTAATACCAATGTCTGCATGTCAGTATCATGTCCAGTGTCAGTATTAGTAATTCATATATAACTTGATAGAAGATACATTTAAATCCTAAAAGCATGAAGAAAGACATACCTACCAAAGAAGCATATGCCTCCAAAAATCAATGAAAACAAAGTAGCACTTTCCCATCTGTAACCAAAATACTAGTATTAGTCCCTAACAAGCTTACTTTGGAATACCAAAGTTAATAATATAAGAACTAGGAGGAATAAGCTCAATGAAAATTAAGGCATAATTTAAGGTCTAGTTAGTGGCTTGTACGTGGGAATGCCAAGAAAGTTTGTCAAGATATCTGAAGAACGAGCTATATAGGCAATCAGAAGGGCATAATGGATGAAGATGTATGACCAACTGCAAGAAAATCACAATTATAGTTAAATATTTTCAAACTGTTAACTGATAACTACAATAGTCACTTTGTGACTCTAAGTATTACATAATTGAAAAACTACAGCAGTCACTCTGTTGTCAGGGACGAAGGCACACAATTGACTAAACTTTGTAGTCTGTCGTTTGTGTTATGTGTGCGTTTATTAATCTGTTAAATTTTCTGTCCTAACAGAAATGAAATTACATGACATCATTTAAATATATGATTTATAAACTTACCATGAAATTTGAACTCCTACTGTCCCTAAAGTTCTTCTGGCCATTGATACCTGAGTTTAATCAAGATCAAGTTACTAATACTAATCTAAATAAGCTAAATAAGAACAAAATCTCCAAAATACATAATACGCATCTGTCAAGTTTTCAAGCTTTGTATAATCATGAACCAAATAGATATTCGTAAAGATATTTTAGAAACTAACAACATAAAGCGGCATCACGCTGTAATTTGATTTGACGCATATGTAAAATAATTTTGATGGTGCATAGAAATTAATCTCACAAGTTTTTCTTTGGATTTTAGTATTGTTACTTTTTCTCCACAAGTAAAAAATATACAAGCATCAAGAAGGAGTAATGAGTTACCAATGATACACCGCCAGAACCGAGATCACACATGGTGCTGACATTTACTTCAGCAACGAGCAAACCTGTCACAACCTGCAGGAATTCTCATCAGATGTGCTTACATTACATGTGTTAATTTTTCAGCAGAGGAAACAAAATTGAGGTATTAAATAGTTTTGTGCTTGTAGCTGTAACATTGGAAGCCTAAAAAAGCTAATTAATTACCATGAATGCCCAACAAATAATGCAAGTAACTGTGGATGCTAAAAAGCCTGATTCTTGTGTGACTGCAGGAATTGCAAGTATCCCTGCACCTACCTGCAATATATTTATTTGCATTTGAGACAAATTATGAAAATAAATAATGCTTTTACAAAAACAAATATACCCCAATTGGGAAAATATGGCAAGTTGTCACAAGTTTTGTAGCTATGCTATGCATATTGAATGTGAGCAGTCTCATCTTGAATCACCTTCAAAATAAAAGGGCATATCTTAATATTTTACTATTAGACCGATTTGTGATCTTTGAATCACTGGCATAGACACCGAACATGACATGACATTGATACCAAAAACACCAACACTTAGACACAAATGATTGAATGTAACTACATGTATCGGTGTCTTGTAGGTATCAGACACCAAACATGTCTGAAGTATCAGTGCTAATAGTATGTGATAACCAATGCTCAAGTCTAGTAATAAATACTTGAAAAGAAAGTCTAGAAATTTATATGATGCTCATACATTTTAATTGTAATAAATAAACTTGTTTCCATGAACAACCTTATTTAAGCATATAAAACTGCAATACATAAGCACATGTCACAAAATTGAACTAGTTTGTTTGTTTTTCACAATAGAGGTCACTATAGTAATACACAAAGAAAGAGCAAAGTGGCAAACCGTAGTGCCTGCCACCAGGAAAATTGCACTAGTTAAACTTCCTGTTAATGTTGCAAACATAGGAAAAAAATATGATTAAGTTAAATTTGCATAATGAGAATTTTACACTAAAGAAGAGAAAAGAGGGGTGCAAATAGCAATGCACTAACCAGGTTCTCTCTTTAAAGTAGCTTGATTAAGGTTTGAGAACAAACGCTCAAATCGAAATGCTTGTTGTTCTTGCTCTTCTTCTTGGAAAGATTGAGATTGTTTTTGTTGTGAGAAGCATTTGTGAAGGTTTGTACTCAAAGGAGTGGATTGAAGGGTAGTTTGATGAAATGAAGGAACATTACATAGTAGCTGCTTATTCCTTGGTTTGGTCACAAAAGTTGGAATATGAAAAAATGGAGAAAGAGAAGAACAAGACAAGAACAAAACCATTTTATATATGTTTTTGTAGCTCAATTCAACATTGTGACAAATTTGATTATACAATAACTTCACATAATTTAACTGTCACTTTGAAACAATGAAAGGCTATTATTATCTGCCTATAGTTATGTTGGAGATAATGTGGGCCATAGTCCATTCAATGTTTCTTTTCTAGATTTTACACAAAAGTTTTTTTTTTTTTTTTTCTATATTAGATTGTGTAAATACATATATTAACTAAAGATAGATGTTTTTCAGACGGAAACACCGTATATTTATATTAATTATGAGTTGAGTCATAAATTGTCTTTTTTTATTTTATCCACAAAAAATAGGATACGGTGTCAACATACAGTGTCAAAAATTGTATGGCTAAATAATACAACAGTTAATTAAACATTAATTTATTTATTTTAGACGGTTATTAAACCACAATTTACATATATACAATTATATTTTCTTAAAAAATTTTCTATATAAAACACACAAACATAATGTACATTATTTTAAATTCAATCTTAGCTAAAAATATTTATATAAATACAAAATTACCTATATTTGAATTGCTAAATTATACATTTGGTCCTTTAATTTATGATTTTATTTTAGTTTAATAACTATTTTTTATTTTGTTTTGGATCCTAAATTTATTTTCGTTAGTTGTATTAATTATTTCCGTCAAATTATAGAAATCTTCATTAGTTTTTGCCTACATTTAGTTTCCTGTATCTTATCAAAATTAGGATTCTCGAAATTTTTGTAAACCATGTTTTTCAAAAAAAATTTAAAATCAGCCTCCCATATATTCTTTAAATTAGGGTTCATCCTCTTAATCATCTTTCTCGAACATTATTTATTTTTCTTTGCATATTCTTCAAGTCAACAAGGAAATAATTGTTAGGTTTCATCCTCTTAATCATCTTTCTCTGAACATTATTTGTCTTTCTTTGCATATTCTTCAAGTTAACGAAAAAATAATTGTTAAATTTCATCCTATTAATCATCTTTCTCTGAACATTATTTGTCTTTCTTTGCATATTCTTCAAGTTAACAAGGAAATAATTATTAGGTTATGCACCTGAAACCCTAGCACTTGCAAAGAAGAAAAGGAAAATTGATTTTATTTATGTGTAAACTCTAATGTCATATTATGATTTAGAGGAAGAAGAAGGTGGACATTAGAGTAGAACCCAACACATTTTTTGTTAGTTGAAATTCAAATAAAATCCATTGAATTAGTAAATTATGTAAATCACATTTGAGTTTAGTGGAATTCGTCCATTTTAACCAATAGATTGAAGTATTAAAAAATAAGTGATAAAAGAGTAATTTTCATAAAAAAACAAAAACATTGATAAAAATAATTTTACGCAACTTTTAATATTTATATCAGTTTTAATTTAGATTATTAGTTCAAGCATTATTAACATTCGAAGATGTGTATTACACATGAATGTGGAAACGATCCCTGCGATTTTTGTGCGAGGTTAACGGAAATGGACTTGCTAATTGCAAAATTTGTTATATATTTGGAGTCGTTCCCTTATGTCCACGTCTCTCTTTTTATAATATATGTGTAAACTCTAATGTCATATTATGATTTAGAGGAAGAAGAAGGTGGACATTAGAGTATAACCCAACACAATTTCTGTTAGTTGAAATTCAAATAAAATCCATTGAATTAGTAAATTATGTAAATCACATTTGAGTTTAGTGGAATTCGTCCATTTTAACCAATAGATTGAAGTGTTAAAAAATAAGTGATAAAAGAGTAATTTTCACAAAAAAACAAAAACATTGATAAAAATAATTTTACGCAATATTCAATATTGAGATCAATTTTAATTTAGATTATTAGTTCAAACATTATTAACATTTGAAGATGTGTATTACACCTGATGTGGACACGATCCCCGCAATTTTCGTGCTAGGTTAACGGAAAAAGGACTTGCTAATTGTAAAATTTGTTATACATTTGAAGCCGTTCCCTTATGTCCACGTCTCTCTTTTTATAATATATGTGTAAACTCTAATGTCATATTATGATTTAGAGGAAGAATGATTTAGAGGAAGAAGAAGGTGAACATTAGAGTAGAACCCAACACAATTTTTATTAGTTGAAATTCAAATAAAACCCATTAAATTAGTAAATTATGTAAATCACATTTGAGTTTAATAAAATTCGTCCATCTTAACCAATAGATTGAAGTGTTAAAAAATAAGTGATAAAAGAGTAATTTTCACAAAAAAATAAAAACATTGATAAAATTAAATTTTACAATATTGAGATCAATTTTAATTTAGATTATTAGTTCAAACATTATTAACATTCGAAGATGTGTATTACACCCGAATGTAGAAATAATCCCCGCGATTTTTGTGTCGGGTTAACGAAAAAAGACTTGCTAATTGCAAAATTTGTTATACATTTAAAGTCGTTCCCTTATGTCCATGTCTCTCTTTTTATAATATATGAGTGTCCACTGCCTTAAAAAATAAATATATAAATGTTTATTAAGCCATAAAAATCTCCGGATTTTTTGTTACCCTCCATTAAAATCTTCTCATGTTTTAGAATAATCAAGTGATGGTAGTCCAGTGCTACAGCCCCAAAACTAGACGCAAAACTATAAACACAATGCAGGGACATTGGATTTTACACCACATATCAGCAGTCCAATGGAGCTGCAGTGTTGTTATTTTCGTGGTCGTTGTCGTGGCTGCAGATCACTCATTTATAAAAATTTCAGGGTTGTTTAGATTACTCATTGGGTGAATGACGAGTTTGAATGTGCAAATGTGCATGTGAGCATAATTTTCTTAGATGCTTGCTCCTCCCACTGAAGCTTACGACCAACAATCATCAACTGTAGAACAAAAGAACCAACAACAAATCCACACATTTTTTTGTCTTTCTTTCATTTTATTCATTCATTCTTTCATTTTTGCTCCTATCATTTTACCGAGATGGAGAAGAAACAAACTGTCTCGGTAAACTAAAAAGATCTTTCCCTTCAAAAGGAGAACTCCACTCCTGGGAACCAGCCGTAGAAGTTTCAGCTGAAGCTGCTCCGCCATCTTGCAATCCAGGTGTGGGGACAATGCTCCCATTTAAGGGCAATGATCTCATTGTCTGTTGAGCAACAACTCCAGAAGCATTAGGATCATATATTTGAGCCCTACTCTTTGTGAAAGGTGAAAGCCCTAACCACAAAGCATTTGACCTTGGTGAAGCTAAACCTCGATCTAAGGACCAATCTATGCTGGTATAATCAAACTGCATTGACCCACCAGTGCTCCAGTCTACCGGAGAAGATGCCCCTGATGTGGCTGCTGAGCCTTTACCTGAAAAGAGACCTAGAGAAGAAGCGGCAGCAAGCGTTGGAGATGCGCCCATTCTATTCCAAGTGCTATTCCCTCGGTTGGCTGCTTGAGGATCTACTGAGTTGCTGCTGCCAGCAACAAACTGTTGTTGAGGTTGATATTGAAGTTGGTGGTACATTTGATTAGAGCTTAGATAGTTTGGACTAGGGCTTCTAGTACTAGGAGCTTGAGGTAAAAACACATTGGACCTCATAGCTTCTACGCTGTTAGCTGGATACCAATTGGCAGCTATTCCGGGAGGCGATGAACTCATGCTTGTGGCTGGAACCTGCTTTGCATTTGCAGTTTGGGGCCGCTGCATTACAACTATGGGTTCCTTGGCCGCTCCAGGTTGAAGGTTCTTATAATCACCTCCAACAGACACATAACGAGCTTCCGGCTTAGCAGGTGGGGGTGACACCTGCAAAGGTGATGCCAATGAATAAGAAACAGAAGGATTGGATCCTGCATTAGGCCACCTTTTGTCAGCTGCTACGGTAGCCTGTGGTGGCTTTACCCATTCAGATTTGGGTAGTATTCTCTTTAGAGGTTGCATATTTTTATTACTGGAGTCTGAAGATACTCCATTTGTAATTGCTGCTTTTGTATAGTTAAAATCTTTTTCATCGGTTTTGGGTTGGTTTGGAGAAGGAACAGGTTTTGTTTGTGGCCTTGGATTCTGACTAACAACTCCTGACTGCTGTTTACCATTGTTGGTGATAGGAGGATCACCAGTTTCCTCTGGCTTTGGTGGAGCAGATGGTGGATCATGTTTCGATTCTCTCAAGGTCGCTGCAGCCTTATCAAGATCACCCTCACAGGAAACAACGACTCTTTCAACCTCCTGTCTTGAGCAACCATACCTGGCTTCCATGTCTGCAATCCAAGCAAGTTCTTCTGATATGTCCATTTTCAAATTTCCCCTACCTGTAGTTTTATCATTTTGACCATCTGCTCCTTCAGTTTCAAATAACCAGGCTACTGATTCCTCCACCCTACCTTCATTCAATACCAATGCCATTGTTGCTCGTTCATGAGAAAATCCCATAGCAACAAATTGTTGAGCAAGTGTTTCCAGTCTCCTAGACATCAGATAACTTCTGCACCGCTCATGCAACTCCTGTGCTCGCCTTTCCTTCTGCCGTTGATGTTTTCTCTCATTCTTCTGGCGGATTTTCTCCCGTTTGTCATTATCAGCTCCAGGAACCGATTCCAGCCGAACAGGAGGATTAGATGTTTTCTCTTTATGGTCTTCGGACTCACCAGACCAACTACCATTGTTAGAAACAGAATCATACTCAACACCAGCTACCACCGAGCTGCCAGGATGTTCATCTGTCTCGTCAATATTCCGAAAACGACCATTTGAATGTATTGGTGAGGTGGAGGGCGTCTGTGATGCATCCAGAGTATGGAATGTTCCTAATAATGGGTTGTATGCACTGGCTGGAATACCCGCTGCTGCATTACCAGATCCTGTGGACTTTGCAGAAGCCTTTTGAGCTTCCTTGTTAGCCTTTTTGTCTTTAGACTTGGATCGGGATGCAGGAGACATCTCTTTAGAAAGCAATGGCCCTGTAACAGTTAAAGAAAATCAATTATAGTACATTGTTTAATATTTGACTACTGAATCAGCAGATTATTACATGCATCAACAAAGTCCAAGACAAAACCTATTGACCGAACATTCACGAGTAATGATGTAATCCAAAAAATAAAATAAAATGAAAATGTTCACATTGGTACCATGATATATGTATGGGTGTGTTGGCAAAAGAGCAAGCACTTACAAGTTGGAGGAAACTTCTCTAATATTAATGAAAACTAATTCCCATTCTCCAATTTAAACTATAAAGCATAACAAACAACTAAGGGGTCATTTATTTCAGCATAAAATCAAATTCATGGTAATGACGTTCTTGGTAACATTATTAAAAGGAATACTATTCCCGGGTATAATTTACAAAAATGCTCGGTAAATACTTATCATTCCTAGGAATTGTTTAAATTTTATATTACACAAAAAGAATCAAAAATTAAAAGGGTTCAGCTAACAAGTGCTCTTCATTTGCAAATTAAAATATAGAAAAAATGTGGTGGTGAAAGGGGGAAATTATAGTTTAAAGTGTTAAAAATAACCTCAGTTCCCATGGAATGGAAATATAAGATTTCCAGCCTTTATCATGGGAATAGATAGTGGGAAACACATGGTGATGGTTATTGGTTGAAGATTATTGGGAATCAACAACACCCAGGTGTAGAATATATTACAACTTGTACCAAACCTAAGAATGTACTATTCTCAATGACACTTTTGCAGGATGAAAAATATATGCCTTGAAAGAGACGCACTCTAAGGAAAAGAACAAACAAACAAGGGAAAGAAAGCGAACTAGCCCAAACACTAAATATATGTCAAAATAATTACACTAATTCATATACAAAACATACCCATTAAAATAAGTACATGTTCAGAGAGAACATTGAGAAACATAGAAAAGAGGAGGGTGATGTCTCCAGCCATTATAAATTTTTAATGGGGATTAGGAATTTATACTATTATCCACAACAAATCTGACAATAAAAAAGTAGGTCCTTATTTGTAAGATGATGTCTCTCTTCATTTAATTGTAGGGAAGTACATCAATATCTGGTCATTTTGATGATAATTAGGAATTTGCACAATTATACATAGCCTATCTGACAATAAAAAAGTAGGTCCCTATCCAGAAACATATTGATATGGGACAGCACCGAAATGGAGAAGTGTTCACTTGAATTTGAGTGTAAGGATGCATAACACAAGTCCATAATTTTCAAACCATTACTGAAAAGATAAAATTGCAGAACTAGTATCACATAATCCAGTATCACTTTTCACACAAGTACAACGTTTCAATAAAACACACAGCAATACTGAGATTAAAAAAAATTACGAGGAATACAAATAACAAGCATAATGAGAATAAAACAAAGCCATAATTTCATATTCAGATGAGAATCAACAGTTACAAGATCGGTTCCTGCTTCCTTTCCGGATACCAACAAAGATGCCCCTCTCCCAATTCTAGCTGAGGAACAATTTCTATCACAAAATTTATTCCCAAAACTGGCAGTCTAACTCAAACAAAAGAGTTAAACGTTATACGTTTTCAGTTTGTGTTTTCACTCTTCATAACCAAACTGCAACTTTGTTTTCTATTTTCACTCTAAAAATCTAAAAAACTGAAAACAAAGTGACACTACTAACAGTGAGAACAATAAATGAAAAGGAAAATTGTTTTCTAAGACCAAATCAACCTAATATTAGTGATCATTCCTAATGAACATTCATTCATACTTTGGGAACTAACCATGACACCACAAATCACCCTAATAATATAATATCTATACCCAATCGACAAATCATTTTCCATTTTCTGGCAAAAATAAACACGCTACTAATTTGCGCCTAATACCAAAAAAAAAAGTGCAAAATGAAATTTGAAGATTGAAAAAAAAAACACAATCGAAGCAAAAATGAACCAAAATCACAACAAGCCTAACACGATTCGCTCTCAAATTCACACTTCACCAATCCAAACACACTCGAAGTTCCCAAATTCCCAATCCGCATGAAAAAAAAAGCTAAAATGCGGAATTCGAATCACTTAACTCCGCGTCAGAACAAAACTCGAAACAAAACGAGAACGCTATTTTCTCACTCCCCGAAACAATCAACAACTTGACGATAAAAGATCATAGCTACGGTTTTGAAATGAAAAATACGAACAAAAGAAATAAGAAGAAAAATGAGAAACAGAGGAAAGAGAAGGAGAAGTACGAACCGTGAGTTTCAGACAAAGGTGCGTTGATGAAGGATGATGTTGATTGAAGGATCTCTGTTGAACGATAATATCGTTAGAGAGAGAATGAAGAGAGAGAAAGAGAGAGAGGAAAGAGGGAGATAGGTTTTTCGAGGCTCAAACTCAATTTGACAGAATTAGGGTTTTGAAGAAACAGGGGTCTGAAAGAAATAAAATATGAAACGATTCTTTTTTTTTTATTGGAAAAAAAGTTATTACATATAAAAAAGGAAAATGAAAAAAAAATCCTATTAACTGGTAGATTCTTATATTTATTATTTTTCTTGTAGTATAAAGTTTTTCTTATTGTATAATGTATTTTTCTCTTAATTATATATAAGTTTAATTGCAGTTTTAATCTTCTATTTTTACTGATTTACGAAATTTTGTCCTTATTTCAAAAGTCGATAATTTTAGTTTTCTTTTATAAATTTTTAACTAAAAAATAGTGATATGCTTTAAACAAAATGATGCAGAATGATTAACATCTATAAATTAAAATAAAACACCATAAAAATTTAATTTTCTACTTTATAAATTTTTCATATTCTTAATCTAATTTATGATAGATAAATAATTAATGCATTTAGATGGTTATCATATAATTGTATATATGTCACGTCATTTAAAATATGTCAAATTGTCATTTTTTAGTTCAAAAATTTGAGGGAGAAAAAAAAACGTCAACTTTTAAAATAAATGATGAATTTTGTGAATTGATAAAAATTAAATGTTCAAAAGCTTTATATATATATATATATATATACACCAATGAAAATTGATTCGGTTAATAAATAGTTGACTCACATCCACAAGATCGTAGATTCAACCCGTGAGAGATATAAGTACTTCTTTTAGCATACCATCTAAACTTTCTTTCTAAACAAAATTATATATGTACTTTTGATCCTCGTATTATATTATATCACGCTTATGAAAATATTATACCATTTTAAAATCAAACTTTTTTATTTTAGTGACAGTCTAATTTTTTTTTGTTCCAAATATGGTAATATGTCGTGTTTTTAAATATATAGTATCAAACATAATAACATGGTACAAAAATAAGTGGATTTAATTTTATCCATCTTGTCGAAAATTAAAATAATTGGTTAAAAAAAATAAATATAAATTAAAAAAACATTAAAATGATAGATTTAAAAATTAACAATTTTTTGATTATATGGATAAATACAAACTTATTGTCTTTTGCTTCGTGTATATGTTTGAAAACATATCATATTATCAATTTTTTGAGAAAAAAAATAGGTTGTGATAGAAAATGCAACAAATGTGGTATTTTAAGGACTAGAAAATTTTATTGGTGAAAAAAAAAAGTTATATTGTAAAAAATGAGGACTATTTAAAAAAATGTGATAAAATAGAGGACAAAAAATCCAATTAAATTTGTATATTTATTCATATTTCATAACATTGCTTAGTTGAATGGTTTGATTTATATACACGAACAATATAAATGTTTTTTATATTGTCAGATAATCATAATTATTATGTCATTGAAAATATTTGACTTTAACCGTATATACTTTTAAAGTCGTGCATAAAAGTGATTGAAAATGATTCTACTCAAATTTTACAATGATCTATATTTGAATATTGTAGGAACTTTATTAGTAGGTAATATGTTAGTATATCTATAAGCGCTCTCTTAACCTTAGAACTTTCTCTAATCCCTGCGAGCCTTCGAAATATATCTCGCTTAAACATTTTAACACCAAACAAAATATTTGTCTTTTTTTTTTTTATTCTTACTACATACAATCTTATTTGAGATGCGCAAGACATATGGATAACAATTAAACCTATATATATTCATTGAAGATCCACAAAAAGATGCCACAATCACTAGGATAAAATTCACAATATAGACACTGATACAGTTAATTACATGTAAAAATGAGCAGATATAAATGCAGATACATATACTTAATACTCACTTTGTCCTGCATTCATATAATTTATATTTCTATTTTCATTTATATTATATATTAATATGAATAAAAAATATGTAATTGACTAGTATTGTAAAAAAAAATAGTACATAAAAGTTTGTGTTATTATTATGATTTTATAATTTGAATTAACTAATATTGTCAATAAAAATAAAAAAACGAAAGATAAATTAATATGATGTATAATTTTTATATAACTTTTAGAAGATACCAAATTTGCAATTTTATAGATTTAGGGCTTGTTTGATTTGCATTCTAAAAACTCTTGTTTTAGTATTTTAAAATATTTTAACACCAAACAAAATATTTGTCTTTTTTTTTTTTATTCTTACTACATACAATCTTATTTGAGATGCGCAAGACATATGGATAACAATTAAACCTATATATATTCATTGAAGATCCACAAAAAGATGCCACAATCACTAGGATAAAATTCACAATATAGACACTGATACAGGTAATTACATGTAAAAATGAGCAGATATAAATGCAGATACATATACTTAATACTCACTTTGTCCTGCATTCATATAATTTATATTTCTATTTTCATTTATATTATATATTAATATGAATAAAAAATATGTAATTGACTAGTATTGTAAAAAACAATAGTACATAAAAGTTTGTGTTATTATTATGATTTTATAATTTGAATTAACTAATATTGTCAATAAAAATAAAAAAACGAAAGATAAATTAATATGATGTATAATTTTTATATAACTTTTAGAAGATACCAAATTTGCAATTTTATAGATTTAGGGCTTGTTTGATTTGCATTCTAAAAACTCTTGTTTTAGTATTTTAAAAACTAAAACTTGTTTCGATTACTTGTTTTTTAAAATTGTTTTGTAAAACTATTTTCAATATTATA